>CAJPEV010004260.1:0-23643 GCA_905338385.1 Darwinula stevensoni | reverse complement strand
GGGGGGGGGGGGGGGGGGGGGGGGGGGGGGCATTGGAACACCTTTCCCTGGGCGCCAATATGCCTAGAAACGGCCCTGCTTATTACCTGTCAAGAGTGCCTGGTCTCCTGCGGAAGAACAGATACCCTTGCATTCCTATGTGATTCCGTTTCTGAATGCCTTAACATCCAGAAAGGGTGGTGGAAAGGTTTCTTGGGATACGCTCAGCTCGTGGTGATAGGAGCGTACCTGTGTAAGGTAATCGGGCAAAGTATCGTTCCTTCATCTCTCCCGGATGAAGGAGCTGGAGGGGGTCAAAGGACGCATTCTAATTTCTCCAAGATGCATAATGCTCAAGATGCGCCTCGTGTCAGTTTTTTCCCTATATCTTTTCACCGTTGCGAAAAGTCGGCTTATGGTTGGGACATGTGCGGTTTCTCAACAATGAGCCAAAGTTGGCCCGATGATGGGCCAACAGGACATGCCCGACCGTAAGCCGTCTTAAACCAACCGTAAGGCAATCATATGCCAGTGATGGCTCAACTACGGCCTATAGACGCGTCGACGAAAAGCCATCGATGGCCCTGTGAAAATTTTTTGATTGGGTGGAAAGTGCAGCGAGACGGTCGCCAAGTTTCAACCGTCTCATAAAACAAGGGAACGACGTCAGGGGAAGCCTCGAGAAACTCGTGAGAACCGTGTCAGCGTTCCCCGGTGATACATTTCTGTACGTGATTAGATAGAGCCATCCGCTGTTCCTAATCATCGCGAGGGATCGCTCCTGAAAATGCTGAAAAGATGCCATGTTGTACTTTCGATAACGGGTCACGGAAGTAACGACAGCCTGTCTCGTCATCCGAAGCTGTCGTCACCCTTACCATCGACTTTCTGCATTGCATTTGTTCATCTCGCGGATCGCTCGGAACGCGGGATGGCTTGACGGGAGGTCAGGGAAGAGGAACTTTTTATTCGTCTTTCTCATTCGCACAGCCCAACCTGGCTTTGTATCATTTTTAATTCGACGTCATATCCACGGACAGAGACCCCCCTGTATACTAGCAGGCCTAAGACTCGTCGTTCCCTCTAATAGAACCGATGAATAAATGAGAAAAGCCGACTGCTTCCGTTTTCTCTGTGAAACTTCCGCAGTGAAAACTGCCTCTCTACGGTTCGTATTTTGACATTCCCAAGTGTTACAGGGAAACATACTGTTATTTGTACTTTACATCGATGTGAGAAATTTTTCCAGAGAAACACCTTAACGAAAAACCTGAATATATCAATTTGTTCGCGGCCGGTGCTCTGTCGAAAATCGTTCGCGTGACACAAACCTGATTAGGGTTAATCTCCTCCGGCAAATGAAGGACTTGGGTCCCTGACAAGGAGGAAGACTTGGAAAACCGACTGAGACGAAGGAGAGATCCGTCAAAAAGCGAGAGGGACACAGGACACAGGCGTCCTGGAGTTGCAACAGTCAGCTCCTCCGAGTGTGGAGGCGCGGACACATTTCGCCGGGAAAATCTTTCGTGTTCCGGAAACGCCACCCAAAATGAGACCGGGGACAAACCCACCCCTATTTCATTCGTCGAGGCAGGGCACCGTTCTGGACAGCTGACAAGAATCCCCTGAATTTGGGTCATCTCCCAACGTTTCAAATCGCGAAGCTGCTCGCGAGTCAGTCAACGTCTATTTCCTTATGGGGTTCCGAAAGGAGGTTCTTGGGATTCCAGCATGCGAAGGCAAGTCAATGGATAACTTCCATACGGCCAAGAAAGGAACGATATCCGAGATATTACTGCAAATTAATTCAACCAGATCCCCCGTCTATTCAGAGCGTTTTTCCCGTCACCTTCCGAGTCCAAAATATGGGTTGGTTCAAAAAAAAGGTAACCGAAAATGAACATGTGTTTTACCTGTAGCATTATAGTATATGCACTAGATAGCACAGTAAAAAAAGTTGCGAACAGCTTTATGACAATCGCTAAAGAGTGCAGGGTACAAATTAATGCTCATTGGCAACCATTTACTTGAGGCACAATTATGTGTTCAACATGTTCACCTCCACGCTCTACACATAACTCCATGAGAATTATTAAATTATTGACCATTGCCTGTAAGATTTCTTCTGTAATCTCACAAAGAACACGAGAGATGTCGATGCGTGGTCCATAAAGAGTGTAAGGTGTAAGTGTAAAACACCTCTCTTTCAGTAGTCCCCACAAGTACGCATCAGGCAGTGTCAGATCTGGACTGCGTATTGGGCATGGGAACTCACTGCGCCGTGAAATCAATCGACCGGGAAACATCTACTTCAATAACGGTAAATTTCCAGGGCCTGTGTGAGGTGTAGCTCCATCTTGCTGGAAAATCTGGCTCTCAAAATCAAGACCTTTCTTTGGGTAACATTTTTCAACTCACCCTGGAAGCGTTCCAAAAATTTGTATTGCTTTCCGAAAAAAAAAGGTTGTTGGATTTCGGTTACTTTTTTTTTGGGACCACCCTGTAAGCCATTAATCTGCAAGTCTTTGCATAGATTGGCCGCAGCTGAATCCATCTCTTCGCATCATGAAATCTGGTTCCCTTATCGATTCTTTCATGGCAGGAGACAGATAAAGTGACATGGGCTCGAATCTGGACGACATGGGGGATGCGCAAGGATCTCCGAGCTTCGAGACTCCGCTAGCTTCATAATGCTTCGCTTGCACTAAAGTCCTCATCATCAAGCAGAATTGGTATGGATTTCAGATCTGGGCGTTTCTTTCCGCTTGACAGGCTACAATTTTAGATTTTAGCCAATGAATGGTGACTTCTATACATGGATTTAACGAAAACTACGGCCCGGAATCCGAAATGTAAGGAATAATCAGATAAGTTTTTCTTATTATTATAAAAGTAAAACATTCTGTCTTGATATTAACATGGTACTATTTCACACATTTCATATGCTCGATTTTACACATACCTAGCCGCATTACTTCCAAAGTTATTGAATAACCTCAAGGGATCACATGCTCCTCAAAACAAAACAATAAAAGTCTCTGGACCCATTAGGAGCAGATACCAATTATGTTACACTCTGGAATGTCTGCGGAGGCTCGACTAAGAAAACTGGGAAGTGGAAAATCGCTTTCTTTCTGAGGCGGTCGAACGTGAAACCTGTAACACTCTGAATGCCTGAATGCCTAGTCAGTAGTATAACATTCAGGGACGTAGCCAGGCAGGGGGGGGGGGGGGGGGTCCTGGGTGTCTGGACACCCCCCGAAATGAAGCAAGATTTCATGAAACAAGGCGTATGGAAGTGGGGTGTGTGTGAAAAGTTTCACATATACTCCTGAAGTTTCGACTTATACTCCTATTCCACCTTTTGAATTCAATCACTCCTAACCAATACAGTGCCCCCCATTTTGCTTCCATAGCGCCACCAGTTTTTTGAGTTCCAGTGGCAAACTATGATTCAGGAGTAGCTCTCACCCACTAAATTATGACTAATTCAAGGTCAGTCTCTGACCCATATTTCTTTTCATGCAAAAAAAGTTGCAATTTTGGGAGGAGAAGGGGCTATTTTGAACTATGAGGTGGGTGGGATTGAAGGCTTTCGAGGTGTTCCTCATTCCTCCCAACAACTCACCTTCCTCGGCCACTTCATCATCTCATGAGCCTGAAAAAGCCTCACAAGACACCGCCCGAAAATAATTCCTGGCTACGTCCTTGATAACACTGACAATTGGTCTTCCATTTGGATGACGTTAGTAGCATGGTACCGACACAAGAGCTCTATGCGACTGGCATGACCGGAAAGAATAAAATCATCATACAGAGCTACGTCAATATCTGAATACTGACACGTTGCTTTAATGTCAATGACAACTACCCATCAATATGTGGCAATACAACATTTTCGAGTTAAAGTGCATCATGTTTCAGCCATAATATTCCTGGTCAATACGGTACGATAAAAAAGCGCTCGAAGTGTCGACATATTTCCTGCCAACCTCTGAAGCTTCTAGCTAGTTTTTCAGACACTTTTGACTTTTTTCTCAAATATTCAGAGTTTGAAACACGGATTGTTGTGGTCAAACCTAGACAAGACGAACTGTTGGTCCTAACAGAGCGATTGCTGCTCGAAATAGATCGAGTTGACTCCATGATCACGGATTTATAGTTCATCCAAAAATTTAATGAGGTGGCGTTTTTGAAAAAGCAGCTATATATACACTAGCGCCATCTCTCTTATTGCATTTTCGGATGAACTATAGCAGGATTTTCCTTAATCGCCCTCAGGCGCTTTTGGCGGCGAAAGTATTGTTCATCACGGTCCCCGCGACGCACTTCCTACTACGTCTCGGCAACGCAAAAGAAATGAATGGACATACTGAACCTATCCACATATACTTGAATTCATTTAGAGAGCATCTCTATTCTATGAATGAATGTGAACTTTGGAGAAATTTTATGGGAAAATGTGGCGGAGATGTACAGGGATCGAGTATGCCCCAGGACCAGAGCGATGCTATGCAAGATGGCGTCTCTCATGTGAAATTCTCGTTGTTTCTCCGAGTAATAAACGGCTCAGGTCCTGCAATAGCTACATCAGATTTCTCATCTTTGTATCCCAGAAAGATTCCTGCAGATCTCGGGAGTTTCACATTGTGTTAGAGCTTTAGGTGAATTCTCAAACGTCGCCTTGGCGTCCTAGCGTTGGTGTATAGGCTGGACTTCATCGGCACCAGTAGGATGTCTCTCTTCGCGGGTCTTGCACAGACTTCAGTCATTTCGCCCCCCAGTAAGTAGAATCAGTAACTGAATAGTTTAGCACAGCAAGGTGAACTAGCCAAGGTCTAACGGTAGACCTTGGCCTAGGATTGCCTAAGACTAGGCGGAGGTATATGATGGACTTAACTCAGAATAAACCAACTCTAACCCTAATAAAACACTGAGTTAGGCCTACGAAATAATGTGGACGAAATCTTAGCTAGATATTTGAGACAAATCAACACGAAGGGGAAGCTTCAGGTATTGCATGCCTTTAGCACATTATAGCTTTACCTTTCCTGGTTGGTATGTATGAAAATGCTCATCTCATGCTAATATTATTCATGTTAGTAGTAGGATGGGTTCAAGAAGGAAGAATTATAAATAAGCCCTATGAAAAAGGCCTAGGAATGGAAATTTATACAGAATTGGGTTTTGCTATGAATAGGAGTGTCTTGATATAGATATTGCTAATACTCCGTGTATTGATGCATGTATTCAGCATCATTTGATACTAGTACTTGTGTGTGTTTGTGGAGGAGTGAGAAATGTATGTGGGATCACTATGCATGTCTTACCTGCTGGATGTCTTACCTGTAGAGAGGGAAATGTACCCTTGGTTCACTGTGGTGAAACAATGAGCCTCTGGCTATATTCAGGACTTCCCTTAATCAAGGTATATTAAGAGAGCCCATGCCTTTCTTAAATTCAGGGTAAGCCCTCCCATGTTTACCTTTTTTGGGGCCCTGAAGCTGTAGTGCAAGTAGGGATTGAATCAGGAAGGTTCAGTAGAGTAATTAACAACTGGGCTACCAGCTGTTCTCAGAGGAGGGGTCAGGCAATAAGGATATGAACTGAGTAGGAGCTATGCTTCTCTGATTATAGTGACTATTGGAATCAATGGCATAAGTAGTATTGATAGGTCACTTATGTGGGTATTGACTGATGCTAATATTCATTGATCTCTATGGTTTTAACTGGTATTAGGTATTATATATTAGTGTACCCTAGTTATAAAAGTATTCTTCGTAATGTATACCGCTTAGTATTGTATACTTCAGCATGTGTATGGGATCCTTCCATGTAAGATCATTGGCTCTAAATATTGACCATTGTTGGATAGGCATGATATGCTTGATATGTAAATAATACCCACTTATATCACTTATGTCCCTGCACACAATTTTCATTGCAATTCATGTTGAGTTAGTTTCGATTCAGATTTAGACATCACTGATCCTCATGTTGTCATATCAATCCACCCAGCATAGTTGACATATAGTCAATATAGTGGCCTTCATGGTGCTGGTTAAGTTTGTTCCACCTAAATGTTGGCTAGGTTAGCTTGAGTTGGTGTTTATGATGAAATAAAACAAATTCCAATAGATTTTGCATGTTTCCAGATAAATTCAATCTTGAAGCATGGCATAATGGGGAGATGCACTTTCTCTAGGGGGTACACACATAACCATTACTGGCCTACGTGTTGCCACAAGAAGGCACTTAGGAATCAGATGCTCTTATGCATCTTGAAAAATTGTGTGAGATTTTGGTCGCCTTAGTTTAATTCACCTAAGCATGAACTGTATTAACTGATATTTGTTTGGACTTATTCTCCCAATGGAGTGGGATGTTTTGGTTTGGACTTCATTGGTATGGTGAACACCTGCTTTTTCCAAAACAGGTTACATGAATACTGAACTGTATCATAGACTAGTAGTATTTGCAAATTTGCACATCTCGGAATTTTCCCTATTTTGCTTCCCAGATGTAAAATTAAGTGAAACATGGCTTGGAATGGCAATGGTATAAGTTCACTGTTAGTACATTTGGCACATATTTTGGCATACATCTTTTGGGCTCTTCAGAGGTTCTTCTCAGTATATTTAAACATAACTTATCTAATCCTGAGGTGCAATTTTTCACAAAAAAGAAGTGCCCATGTGGGTGGTGGATCAAAGGTGGGCAAGGTCAGGCAACATTCTTCACAAGGCAAGAAAGTGTGATTCAGCTGAACAGTAAGTTAGGGATATCAGTTATTTTTTTTATGATGTGGAATATGGCAAAGATCTTTACTCATTTATGGACCATTTGAAGGGGTAATGCTTGTTGCAGAGGTTCAATATGGCTCAGCCCACATGTATGAATGGCTGCAGGCAGAATTAGAGCTAAAAAATGTATTCTTGGACACCAGCTATATTAGCCTTGGTGTCCACTTGCAAGAGTCAAGATGACTTATGTTGTGTCCATCAAAACGGTTATATGGACCCTGAGCTGACTTGTACACTAGTAGCATTTACAAACTTGGATGATGGAATTTTCTCTTATTTTACTTCCCTGGTATGATTGAAGTGAAACACAACATGAACGATATGATATGAAAAGGTGCGTATTTTGACGTGCATCCCTTTGTAATTTTTTCAGATTATGCCAGTATATTTAATGGCAGCTTATCTAATCCTGAGGTGTCTTATGTGCAAAAAAAAGTGCCTGGAGTAGATTGAATCATGAGGACAAGTTCAGGCATCATTCTTTGCAAGGCATGAATGCGATGTGGCTGAACAGCAAATTGGGGATATTGGTTATCGTTCTATTCATTTGAATGAGAATGGATAACCTCATTATTATTATTATTGTGGCTCACAGGAATATGTTCACATAGAAGGAATCATACTTCTTGCAGAAGTTCAATACAACACAGTTCACACCTTTTTAAATGGCTGCAGGCAGAATAAAAACAGAAAAGTAAATTCATGGCCACCATATGTGGTAGCAATGTAGTTGCTAAAATGCAATTATTTATTTTTACCAATTGTATTCTATCATCTGAATATGTAAATTTTAATTACCACGGTTAAGGTTTGTGCAAGTGCCCTATATGTATTCTATATTCTCTAATGTATAGCTAGGGGGGCATGATGTTGAGTTTCAGGTGAAACTTTAAACATCATAGATAATTTGACTCTGAATGGGATGAATTAGAAAGGTACCCCCTGAACAGAAGCTACTGAATAAAAAGCTCATGTTTACATTTATTTCTTTGAGTTTCTTGTCATTAGTTATTTTTATATATTCTGTTGTATTATTCCTTATGTGTGTCTTTTATCTTGTTTATTTGCACACATCTTCATCTTTTGCTTGTTTTGGTTTGATGCTACTGGTGTCTTTTTTAAATTCCACAATGTAGGTGATCGAGATAGAGCTGAATTGTATGAAGAAGTGAAACTATACAGAAATGCAAGAGAAAGAGAAAAGTAAGTTGACCATTGTCTCAGTGATTAAGTGTACTTTCAAGTATTTAACCTTTTAACTATTGAGTTCTTTGCAGTGCACCATGGTATGTGAGTCTTGCTAATAAAGATAAGTTCCCTTATCTTCCTCTTTAAGTTATGGTCTTGACTGGTTCTTATTTTTCTGGAAAATCTGCTATATCTGCTATAAGTTTATCTGCAAAGAGTGATACATTTTTACCCTTTACCCTGTAATTACCAGAACCCAGATGTTCATATGTTTATCACTAGAACTACAGAGGCAGTCATTTTGACTGCTTGCTGATTTTACAGCACTTTACTCTGCTTGTTTGGCCATTGAGGGGTGCCGCAGTATTAACTTTTCCTATCATTTGACATTTTTATGTTTTGAACACCCCAGATAACAATGAAAAAAATAACAAAAATTTTACAGAATAATAGTTTGATACTACTTTTAACACAGAGATCAAATTGACTGCTCCAGTAGTTTAAGTGCTAGAAAAAAATGCATCCGTGTGCATAGTTACAGATGAGAAAAAAAGAAAGAAATTGGTTGCACTTGCAAGGTTGTACTACCTGTGCCTTAAGTAATGGTTTGGATAGGACCTAGTGTCCAATATGGAAAGTATATCTGCCAACTGCTTAACTATGAAAGCATCACTCTTATTATAATTTAATCTGAATGTTGCTTCATAGATCTAATTGATTCCAAAGAGTGACTAGACACTTTCATTGGCTTACACAAGAGGTATTCATCTTTCAGTTATAAACAGATGAATTTAAAGCAGGGGAAGCTAAGCAAATCTAAGGAAGTGATAATAGGTCATTAATGAGATGGTCTGTGGAAGGAAGTCATGTGACTATCTTTCTTGTATTTATGTTCCTCTGCATTAGGATATTTTTTTTACTGAGATGTTAAGCTTGTCTTGTGCTGTGAAGGGTGCTTTTTTCTTTCAGGATCAAAATGACCTTGTAAAGAACAGTTTTTATTATTATTCATGCTTCATTTTAAAACAAATTTAGGACTGGCACCCTACACATGACATAGATTTCCAGAAATAAAGCAATAAGCTGACAGTAAAAAATTTTAATAAAAGAAACATCAGAATGTCTACAATTCACACAAGCACATCTCAGGACTAAATAGTACACAGAAAGAATCAGATGGTGTGAAACTACATCCTACGTGAAAATGTAAATTTGTGTCTCCTGTCCTCAGTGCATTAATCAGGAGGTTGGATATTAAAACTGCAAAGAGATTCATCTAGTAGGCTTTTGTCCAGATATGATTTTGACTTTTTTTAAAAATCATTTGTCACATGTCAGAAAAATACTTATCTTTAATCTGTTTTTACTTGTCATAATGGTGACTTCATTAGGTCCTTAGGGTCATTAAATGTGGTTTTGAGGAAATTTTATTGCCCAAAGCATGCAAACAATGTGTCAGATGGAAATTTTTAAATATTGGAACATGATTTTTTTTTTAAATGTTCACTCTCATGTCATCCTTTTTCCTCTACCTAAACCATTATCTTTGATTGACTGGTTATGGAAGATTGTTAGTCTGATGGATATTTGCTGAACCAAACATGACCAAAGAACCTCCTTCATGTAGAGGAGCTTAAAAGAAATTAAAAGCTTGACCAAGAGCTTCTTTAGTCACTACTCATTTATTTCTTCTTGAGTTATCTTTCAGGTTTAATTTCATCACATGTCAATGTTTGGAAACTAGGAAGAGGATATGAAAAATAACAGTATAGTCCCATTGCTTTCACAACTTGAACAATTTTCAACTTAGCCAATGATATTGATTTATTTGTGAATGGTTCTATTTTCTTTAAATGTTGGAACTTAGGTATGACAACATGGCTGACCTCTACGCTGTGGTGAACACATTGCAGTGCCTGGAGAAAGCATACATCAGAGATGCAGTCACTGCTAAGGAGTACACTGCTGCCTGTTCAAAGCTCTTGGTTCAAGTTAAGGCTGCATTCAAGCAAGTCCAGGGAGAGGAATTTGCTACTATTGAGTCATTCGTCAAGAAATTTAAAGTGAGTCAAAGATAATGCAAGATACTAAGTTTTGATGCATCAAAGGGGATTAAACAAAACAGTCCTGATAGGTCAGAATGTGCCATAAAATGTAAGGGGAGTCATTCTCCTAATCTAGTTCATAAGAATATCAAGTTATTGTATAAACATATATTTATAGTTGTATAAGGATAAGTAAACAAGTTTCCCAGAGTGAATTTTCAAAATATTGGTCTTCTTATCACTCATTTACCAGACATTCATATATGATCACCATGTCTCTTGCAGTCATGAACTTGTTTGGTGCCTCTACTGTCTCATTTATTTAAACCTGCATTCTATCACTTCAATGAAAAGTGCTCACCTTTCAAACTGGATATTCTTTAGCTGGACTGCCCTGCTGCCCTGGAAAGAATTAAAGAAGACAGGCCAATCACCATCAAAGATGATAAGGGGAACACTTCCAAATGTATTGCAGATATAGTGTCTGTGAGTATTCAGGATGTACAGGGTGGACCAAAAAAAAAACAAAGCTATCATTTTTGGTTAGTTGTCAATCTGATTGTAGGTTGCCAATTTTGATTAAATTTGGTAGACACATAGGGTGACTCAATTAGGGTTTGTGTGCTAAGTTTCAAATAAAAATTCCAAAAACTCTGGGATTGGCATTTAATTTACATTTCATCACCAAAAAGTAGGTGTTCATTTTTTCTTTCAGCTTAAAACCTTTCACAACTGACCAAAATAAACAAGCAAACAAACAGAACAAAAACAATTGCACAAATGCCAAACAAGAAAGCCCACAATTTGGTTTAGAGACGTTCATTTCAGATGAAAAGGTGCTCAATGTGTCCTCCATTCTATTGAACGCTAGCCTCTAGTCTGGAACATGACAGATCAATGGCTCAGTCAAGAAACCTTTGAGGCCATGCCTCCCAATCTCCTTTTGTAGCATCATGCAGGGATGGAAGTTCCTGAATTTTGACCTCCCTTTCTTCCCAGCCTCAAGTTCATGCTGAAATTTTTGACAGCACATTTTGTTAGCGGTCATCAGAAAATAATTACAGCTCTTATAATTTTAGAGCCAAAAAGCTGAAATTTGGTTTACAAACTCCAATTGTATCAACCTATGAGTCTACCTATTTTAGTTAAAATTGGCAGCCTACAAAGAGATTGATGACTCACCAAAAATGACAGCTTTGTTTTTTTTTGGCTCACCCTGCATAACTTTAAATTTTTGAACAGTCACACCATTTCTAAGTATTTATACTTTCTCTTCATAGTTGTTCATCACAATCATGGACAAGCTTCGCCTGTCTCAGCTTGCCAATGATGAATTGCAACCAGATTTGAAGGAGTTGGCAGAGACAATATCCAGGCTTTCAATTCTTCCTGGTGATTACATCGGACGAAACAAGGTTCAAGAGTGGTTGAGCACTATGAGTAAGATGTCTGCCTCAGATGAACTGAGTGAAACTCAAGCAAGGCAACTCTTGTTTGATTTGGAGTCCTCCTACAATGAATTCAATCGCATTCTTCATGAAGCCTAAGTCCCTCATTCATTACTGTGATTTCCATTTGTGAGTCTCCTCTTGCTTAGGGAGGTGAAACTCATTGAATTCCCATATTGTAATGTGATTGCACCTTTATTATTGTATTCATGCTACTGGATACCAATTAATCAGAATAAGAGTTCTACACTTTACTTTAAATAACTATCTCTGAGCTCATTCTTAGCATCACCAACCCTTTTCATTTAAACCATACTAGCTCTACTTCACTCTGTGGCTTGTTTGGCAACAAGTTCTGCCCAGTATGGCAGATATGAAGAGTGATACCTGTGAACATGACTAACAAACTTCTCTGGACCAAATGTTGGCCATAATGCAATGTTAGTGCTAATGCTTGTTGGAAAGAAGGCGTACTAGCAACATTTTGTGCTAGTTAGGACCTGTTTATATGACTCTGTATTTTTTCGTGTAGTTGTATTAATATGGAAAAAAGGCTTTCATAGTAAGGATTTCACCCAAAGGATCATATACAATGTTTCTCAGTGAGGTTTGTATGCTGAGGGAAAAGCTAGGCTCTTGTAGCAAAATACTTTTCACCCTGTGCAAAATGACACTTGTTGCATAAGTTTTTGTACCCTTCATGTGATGAGAAGGCAAGAGACTCTATTAAACATTATGCAACATGCACTGATTATTTTAAAAGATCTATGGAGTTGTTATGTAATTCAATGGAAACCCTATCACATTAAATAAAGTTATGAATTTGTCTCAGAAAAAGAGAAATAGAAGTCATGAGAGTGTTAAACATTCATCTTCTTCTGAACCTTCTTTGGGACTCCATGAATAGTGTTCCTGAATAACCAAAAGGCTTGGTACCCACCTAATTTTCTTATGCTGAGGTTACTCCACAACTTTAGCTGTTACTATGAGTATAGATGCAGTCATGATGAGTTGCAGTAGACCTAGATTTGTAGATTTCAAAATCCAGCTGTCATTTTTAACATTATTTCTTTCATATCAAGACTTATTCAGTAGTGGTGTATGATTCAAATATTTTTATGTAAAGCAATTTTGAATGAGTTGCTGTATTGTCTCAGCTGCATGAGATTTATATATCTTGGTAGTTTTCAGGTGCTGATTGCTTTTAAATAATATGATCAGTGATCAGGCACATCATGTGCGATGGAGAACATTTCCATCGGACCTTGCCAAGTGTTTTGAACAATTGAAGAATTCAAGTAACTATGCTGATGCCACTCTCTCATGTGATGGGGGGTTTCATATCAAGGTCCACAAAGTCATCCTTTCTGCATCAAGTCCTCACTTTGATAGTCTTTTTCATAGTGGGGGCTCTGCTTACCCTATGATTCATCTCACTGGAGTTGCTCCAGATCTCCTTCAGCTGCTGGTTGAATATATCTACCAGGGGAAAGTTGATGTGCCAACTCATCTCTTCAATGACTTTGCCAACCTGGGTCGTAGTCTACTTGTGAGAGGACTCGTTACCCAAGTTGACCAAGAGATTCGCTCTGAAACTGCTACTTCCTCCTGTCTCATCTTGGAAGATGAAGAAAGTTTGGTGAAGAAGACAAAGAAGAAGAAGAAGAGGGAAAAAAGAGAAAAAGAGGTACAAGAACCAAATCCAGAATTGGAAAGTGAGGAAAAAACAGACCAATTCCAAGAGCCCACAATTGTCCTTTCTCCTGCAACATCCAAGAGAGAAATTTTAAATACAGATGTACCGGAGGATGAGTCAATGTCAGTTGAAGAACTTCCTAAGAAGAATGATGATCATGATCAAGAATTAAATGCTCCCTGCTCAGAAGAACAATTGAAGAGGCGGCACCGACGTAGGAAGAGGAGCCGGAGAGGAAAAGAAGAGCCTGTTGAGCAGGAAGACCATCCATCCAAAGAAAAATCTCAAAGTGACATTGCAGAAAGGAAGGAATGGGCAAAATTGAAGAAGCGGAAACGTGTAAGCTGGAATCAGTTGGTTGTGGCCTCCACACCTCGTCAGCACATCCACTTCGATGGCACTGATGATGATGATGGTGAGGAGATGGAAGTTGAAAAGGAACGTGACAGTGGAGGAGAATTTGTGAGGAATTCTGTGCAAGGTAGAACACATAGTGCCATGCAATATGAAGATCAGACAATGAGCAGAATAGAAAATCCTAGTGCCACCCAAGATCAGATAGAGAGCAAGCCTGAAGTCAGGTCTCAACATGTGGCGCTTAAGCTCCTCCCTCGCGTCATTCGTATTCCCAAGCCAACTGAACCTCATAAAGGTCCAAGAGAAATGAGCAAAGGAGCTCAGCTTAAAGAACCCCAAACAAATGTTTCCTTCATCTTGACAAATGAGGAAACTGCACCCACAAATGTCTGCACCAAAGATGTCCCTGCTGCTGCAGATGCTCGAGTGGAAGATCATCTTTCTTTTGACCAGGTCATAAACCTTTGTAATGGGTTTGCAACGCAAGGAGGCATCCAGCCAGGAATGCCAGATTGTAATCAGCTTGAAATGGTATCCCATGCTGAGACAGGACCTGGCAAGAAATATGAGGATTACCCTTTGATGACTGGACCTCCAAAGGAGAATGATATCATTGTCTTCAAGGTCAGTACCTTCTATCCCTTTGATTCTAGAGATCTTCAGGAAAACACATTGAGAATAGTTGTTTCTTCTTGTAGATGTGGAACCTTGATGAGCATTACTGTCCTGAGATTACTGACTACAGGACTGCTCGTGTGATAACTTTCAGGCCTGAGACTAGAGAGGTTCAGCTGATGCTTCTGGGTGAGTGATTTTTTGCAATTGAGTATTCTATTGTGTGGTTCTACTTGTCACTTAATTCCAAGTGTTTACATCCTATGTTAGAACCTGGTTTGAAGGATGAAGAGAGGAGATTGCACTGCAAATGGACTCCTCAAGATGTGATTGAACCACGGCTGTTGTTCCCATGATGAATTGTATTGTCATGAAAAGTTCTTTGCATAAGTGATGATGGAGGAAGGGTTCTTAAACCTGTCTTTTGTTGCTAATGCCATTGGGCTATTGGAAATAAATACAACATGTTGTCAGAGGATCAACCATGAGTTTTTGGATGATGAAATTGTCTTTCCAATACTTGGCTTGTTTCAATGGCAAGCTTCCCCCTTCAGCTGTGGGGATTGAAGTAGGGATATTTGTCTTCATTCCTTTTGTACTAAATTTCCTAATTGATACCTTAAATGGTATTCTACTAGCAGTGATATATTCAGGGAACTTTATTCCCCTTCATTAACCCCTGTAGTACTTTTAGTTACTTGCAAGGGATTGAACCAAGAAAAATTGAGTTAAGTTTTATTTTCACCCCATTTATAACTGTTCTGGTGGGGCACCAACAAAAAAATTATCCCATCCATATAAATTGAAGCCCTTTCAATTCATATGGTGGGATAATTTTTTTTTTCAGTAGCTGGTTCAGGTCATTTTTTCAACTTATATATTTCAACACATGTCTGGCTAGTGGGAAGGCAAAACTTTCCTGGGGCCTAATCTATTATCTTTTCTGGGTTCTTGCTTTTTACTTGAGTTTTTGAATTTGTAACTGCTTTTTTCCCCCCCAATCCATTAAAAGTGCCTCAGTCATCTCCAGGCTTGGCTATGGTGTGGGAGAAGGGAATAGTTCTATTAAAATTTAAATTCATATTCTGTTTTGATGCCATGAGTGGCTAATTTAAATTTTATTCTGACTTATGTCAAATTGGAATTTGAAGTTAAAAAAAGTACTTGAATAGGCTTTCTTTTTTTATGTTTAAAATATCTTCTGCTTGAAGAATGCAAGAAGTTTTTCCTGGTGCTCTTTATTTTTTAATTATCCAAGTCTTTTTTTTTTTGTGGAGTAGTAAGGTGCCAGGTGTTGTGAATGCTTGCGATATGAATTGTGAAGCATGCACAATGAATTTTGTCTTCCTAAGTTGATTGTAGCTTACTATTGTGGTCATACTACCTTTTTATTTCAGATTTTTGCATTTGGGAATATGTTCCTGAAGTCCCCTAGCAGTGAAACGTGTAATAGTTTGAGTGATACTGAAAAAGTTGTACAGAAGAAGAAGGAAAGAAGAATCAGAGTGGTGTATTTGCTCCATGAGTGGATGCCGACTCCTTTGGAGTAATCAATTGCCTACCATGGAAGGACAGAACTTCAATCTCAAGTGGAACTCGCACACCTCTGAGGTGCTGCGTAGTTTCCAGGATCTCCGTCTTCATGAGACCTACACAGACGTTGTACTCTCTTGTGACGGACACTACATCAAGGCCCATAAACTAGTTCTTTCGGCCTGCAGCACCCATTTTGATAAAATTCTCCGTAGCACTGGCACCTATTTCCCTATCATCCATTTCTTTGAGACACGTGTGGAACTTCTGCGTTTGGTGATACAGTATATGTACAATGGAGAAGTAGATGTGCCGAGTGAACGGCTGCATGAATTCATCCAGTTGGCTGAGAGCCTGCAGATCAAAGGACTTGCTGGAACACAATTCCTCTCTCATCCACTGACTGCTCCGCAGGCTTATGTAACCCATCACCCACATCATCAGCAGCATACCCCTCATGAGGTCCATCACCAAGCTGCAGCCTTGCCAGCTCAGGCTGCTGGTACAATGCCGACAACCCCCCAGGATAAGGCACAATCTTCGGGGAATCCAGGAACACCGGTCACCACTCCACGTAGTGCCGTGCCCACACCAACTTCTGTAGATGTGGAGGCAGCTGCTGCTGCTGCTGCTGCAGCAGTCAGTGAGGCAGCAGGCCACACACAATTGGCAACAGCATGTGAAGTTGCTGATCAGAAATTCCTGCGGGACATGGAAGAAGGGACACATCTTTTGGAATCTGACGTCAAGTCTGAGTTGGAGAAGTCACATGTTGAGGTATGGCTGGCAGGATCTCATCTAAGTTTTTTCCCTCCTTATAATTCCATATCTGTAGTGTGCTTCTTGCATGACTTGAGTGGATTTGCTGTTCATATGATCTATTTGAGTGAGTCACACTTGAATGATTATCAGATCCAAGATGAATCGGGGATCACAAAAGGAGTGTTTGCCTTGCCTGGGAGTTCTCTGGCTCAGGATGGACATGAAACTGGGAATGGCCAGGGAACACAAGGGAGACACCAGCAGTCATCCTCATCTGGATCCTCGCACTCTAGCCAGAGCACTCAGGAAGGAGGACCAGCGTCTCCTCACCCAAAACATATGCCACCTGACATTTCGCAACTTGTGAGTTTTGCCTGAACAGGCTTTTTTCTCATTTGGGCAAAGCTCACTCTTGGAGAATGCATACTGGTACTGGAATGTCTCTAGTCCCCCAGCATTGAAACATATGTAGAAGAAAAAGTTTCACGCTTAGAAGTGTTATGTCAGAGGTTTAAATTGAACATCGATTGGCATTTTGAACCTGAGATTGGTGACTTAGACATTTTTATCAATAAGCATTGATAATGGCTGCTGTCAGACCATAAAAGGCAGATGTGCTCACATTTACACACATGCCACTGGTACACTTATCCAGAATCCCCTGTTATTGTGATGTGTTGCAGTATCCACTGGAGAGGATCAACAATGTGATATGGAGAGGGAAGCTGGAGAGTGGAGGTCGTGTCTACTTCTGCTCCCTCTGTCCGTACAAGACACCAGACCGAATGAAAGCGACCAATCATGGGAGAACCCACACGGGAGAACGACCCTTTCAGTGTGAGATCTGCAAGAAAGCCTACACTCAGCAGTCAATACTCAAGCGCCACATCCTCAAGCTGCATGGCATGAAGACCCCTGCCTTCGGGCTCAATTGGCAAGACTCTAGCTCCTGCATGTGAGAGGAAGAAATAGAGAGAGCACACAGATATCACATATAGGCTAATTCTGTAATGTATGCCCACAGACTCCCAAAATGAGAAAAAAAAATAATGAAAAAGGAGCAGCAAAAATAGAGAGTGAGAGGATGAGTGAATGGAAGATTTGCAGACTCTAGGCAGTGTTTTTTGTAGGCTAGTCCTTCCTACTGTTCCCTCCTTTTTTAATTTATGAAGGTTTTTTGTTCATTGTTTTATGAATCCCATTTTTTCCAGTGAATGATTGAACAGTATAGATATTTTTTATTATTGTCTTTTTTGACACATTGTGGATGTGGGACTAGGTGCCCTGGAAGCTGATTCCAAAGTGGTATTGCATATGCAAGAAAAAGTAAGCTTGTTCATACTTTTAGGATGAATTAATTTATTGGTCCATGTGGGAGATGGTGTGTGGATTTTCGCTTTTCCACTGTTGTTTTTTGTCCTCTCTTCTTGTCTGTCCTTCTGATGGTGTATGGCTGAGGCCCTTCGACCTTCCTTTTGCAGAGGTTGTAAAGTACAACAATAAAACATGTATGTGATTTGAGTTCATTATGTGTGTGCAAGGAATACACCATTTTCTGTTGAATGTAGACGTTGGACTGTGGAAATCGGGAAGTGCTTGGCAAGTTACCAATGCAATGCCATATTTTTGGCTGTATTCTTCCCTTGATTGAGCTTAAATTCAAGCTACTGGTAATAAAAAGCAATGGGCTAGATGCTATGAAATTCAAATTTATTTGATTTGCATATAATGTCACTTTACAGGAGCTATCTCTGGAGAGTCCTCAGTTTCATCAGAGACTCTCAGTCATTGAAAGGGCATAGCATCTCTATTATGACATGGAAACCATATCTAAGGTTTGAGGATGCTGACCTACGTTACCCTTGCATATGCTCTATTTTGCCTTTGTATTGTCTTCCCCCCGGATGAATTCATCGCATCTGGAGCTACCCTAGATTACCTCCTTTCCTCTTGGTTGGGTTCCCAGGATTTTGACTTTGTGGCCTACCATGTCAAAAGGACATCTGCCAATGTACTTAGTCATGTGTTCTTACCAGTGGGTGAGTTAATTCTTTCAATCGAATTTCAAGCTTTAACTGTTCAACTGCACAACTCTCACAACAAAAAGAGGAATCAGGAGTAATCTTGCAAGGTAATGCTATCACTTGGAAAAACCCAGTTTGTTGCATTAGTATGCACCCTGGAATTGCCATTACCCCTCCTTCAAATATGACAGTTTGTTTAAAACATGTGGTGATATAGGCCTCATTTGGTTGCCTTTGCACCTACCTACAGTTTTCCCACAAGAGGAAACGGCTCTCATCCATAAAAAATAAATTAATTCCACATCATCTGTCAAAGCCTGATGGGATTTTACATTGACAAGGTTATCTAGATAGTGCTGGCTGATCAGAAGGGGATGCACATCAATTGTTAGACGTGCAAGTGTTGTAGCCCTGGCAAAACTGCATAGTGGAAAAACATTTTATTTTTATTAATTAATTTTTTTTGCAATGTAGCTGTTAAGGATATTTGGGCCCATCATCTTCCTGAAGGTCATACTATTACTGGGTAGTACTAAGCCAACCTTTTGACTTCAATCTGTCATACCAAGCCCAGCAAAAATGCCCTCATATGGCCTAATCAGGGTTTATTCTGAACCACAGCAGAGCTTCTCCACTCAGAGACCTGACTCTTTGTAGGGGGTTTATAAAAGTAAACTCTAATATTTTAAATAATGCCACCTTACCTTAATTTGGCTGCCACAATGTTTCCCATTAATCAGTGTGAGCATAAGACTTTTTTGGAATTTGTCAGATTGGATTTGAAAATTACACCTTTCTTACTATGATGTAACTGATGACATTGTGCACTGTGGGTTTCTGTGAGTGATCAAAAAAGGAAAGAAAGTGATGGGTTCTTGGGTAAAGGCAAACTGAAGGTAAATGCTGGTTACTTGCAAGGCTGTTATGCTTAGTGTCTGGTGATTGCTGATTATCTAAATACAATATAGCAATTAGTAACTGATGATGTATTGTTTGCTTGCTGAATCAAAGTAATGATGAGGAAAGCTTTACTATGATTTACAAATTGCTATAATTGTGGCATGAAATTTTGAGTAGTGAAATAGGAAGAACCATTCACCCTTGAGAAGCACAGGGAAGTGCTGCTTTTTTCAATTGTTACATTATGCCATGTCACTTTTCTTTACATGGGGTATCATGAGACCTTGGTCATGATAGGCCTATGAGAGGAAGAAGTGAAACTGCTCATTTGTGGCCTTTTTCCAGGTTACTTCTTGACTGTGTGGCTTTGGGTTCCTGAGTTCTCATCAGTGTTCAAAAGCACTGCAGTGCTTCAGCTGGGCTTCTCAGTCAGTGTTGGTTTGGCTGTGGCAGGAATCTTCTGGTTCCTCTGGGTATCTGCAAATGGTTTTTCGCATCATCACATCCTCCAAAATCTCCATCACTTTCTCACTCCTCAAAAGTCCCTCTCTGCAGTCATCTCAGAGATCAACACTGAGTTTCGGAGGTGAGCTTTGTTCTTGTCCATTCTGGGTATTGGTGTGCATTTCAAGGTAGAGTATAACCATTTCTTGAATGATTTGCAGATTTGATAAGTTTTCTACACGTTTGAATCACATTCGGCGTGCAATAGTGACAGACAGCTGGATCATCCAGATAACTCAGTACACAATGCAGATGGCAAGTCAAGATGATGCCCTTCTAACCTTGGACAAGAGTGAAGAATTCGACCTGACTCGAGATGAACCATCAGGGGCCCAGTTCCTTTCCCTCACAGTCCGCAGTGGGCGGCATGGTGTCAAGGCCTTTGTCATCAGGCATGTTTGTTTTAGGCATCAGACTTGCTCCTCTTTCACTGAGGAATATCCTGTTTTAGCAGACTATTTATAATGAATTCTACTTTAATAGGGTGAGATCAACAGAGTATGCAGATTTAAGGGGAAAGCTGCGGAGATCTCCTCTGAATGTACGCAATGTTGTGATTCGACAGACATTGAGTGATCGCTTTGTCACAGCTTTTGAATCCCAAGTTCGGTTGAATCCACCTGTCCATTATGAAGGAGTAAGTTGCTTTATGTCACATTCAGATATCTGCTTTACATTGGAAAGCCAAACTTTTCAATTTTCTCCCCTGTAGGAAGGTGACAGAGTATAGAAACTATCTGTCAGTACATAGCAAAAAGCAATGACTCAGTTATGTCTTTCCAAAAGAGATACAGATTGTAGGGGCTCAAGGAAAATTTTTTAGCATCTGTCCAATTTTTCAGTGAACTTTGGTTTTGTGTGCATGTAGGAACGAGAGAACTGCATAGGTTGTATGCAAGTGCAGGCAGACACAATGTTGGTCCGCCGATGCATAGAGGATGGGGTTGGAGATGCAGAGAGAGAGGGGCGAGGGCCACCCTGCATGCGATGCTTCTGTCGACCCATGTGGTGCCTATCTTGCATGGGGAAGTGGTTTGCATCTCGACAAGACAAACATCGTCCAGAGACGTGGCTCGCATCCAAAGCCCCTTGTCCAACATGCCGGGCCACATTCTGCATCCTTGATGTATCTCTCATACGGTGACTTAGACTGTGATTCCTTAAAAGCCTTCTTTCATCTCTGTCCAATGGTGCATTCAGACAAAAATTTCTTGACATAACATCATATTTGAATTGTAGCTATGTACACTATCCATGATGGTATGATAAGTGATGAACAATAAGGTTCAACTCTAAGTCTGTAAATGGCATTCTGAGAATAATGTGACATCAGCTTATTATTGTTCTCTCAGCGCACACACCTACGCATATCACAGTTTCTCCCTATAGGGGACCCTGCTGATAAACTTGCAAAGTTGTAGCCAAAAGAGGTGCATTCCATTGTCTTAGTACTGGTTCTGTGCGTAAGATTCTTGAATTTTATAATTATGCAGCTTTCAATGCTGTCCCTGTCATTAAAGCTGAAGTTATGAGAACATTTTTGCAAAGTAGCATTGTGCATTAGTGGAGACTGTAGTTTTATAGTGGCTTTTGTTATTTGGTGTGTGTAGCACCTGTTACTGTACGTAGAAGTCTTTCAGTAAAGTATAGCCACTGAATTCTCTCCACCAGGGGGGGTTGTTAGATATGTGAATGAATACTCAACAAAAAACAATCTTCCCACTGGTTAGGGCACATAAATTGTTGCTGAGCCTGTTTTTCTTTGATTTTGATGAGTATAAGATATCTTGAAATGTATCATGAGATGTCTCCTTCTCAAATGAATTGATGCATATGCACTAGTCCCAACATATGCCAGGCTCCAATATGTAACTACAGGATTCTAATATGCCCCATAAGGGCACTTCATCCTTGAAAGTGCCCTTATGGGGCATATTCCCATATGGGAAAGTGCCTCCTCTGATGGAGAAGGAACTTAGCCACAGTTCCACACTCAGGATGTCAAGAAAAAGAAACTTTTTTAACTACTCCTTTTTGGGAATTGTGATGATACAGCTCTCCCCAGGACAGAATTCAGTGGCTGTTATTAATACTGTCTGGCAAAGCCTTCAGCATGTAAGTGATGCAAGACATCCTCTTACTTGTTGGAATTTTGATGCCTGGATATGTCATTGGGACCAGATATGGACTATGTCATCAGAAGTTCTTTTCTCAATTTTGTCTACTTGCCAAAGTGTTCAGGCCCTTGGCCTAGTTACTAGTCATGCTTAGCATGTATAGGGAAGGAGTCCAGTTGCCTGTCAAGTATTTGGTTATTATTCTAGAAATTTACTTTTAAGAACCCATGCTTTTTGGAAATTTCCAGCTTCATGTCGATTCTTTCTTTTATGTGTGTGTTGAGATTTGTCATTTTCTCATTCTTTTTCGTTTCTAAATTAATTTTATTCCTTGTGATTGGTTACACATTGAGAAATTGAAATTGTGCCTTTAATTTTGACAATAAAAACACTTGAAACACAATTGCGCTGTGATGTGAACCTCTGAACGCCCACCTCCTTGTTTTCCTTAACCTCCCCAGGTTACTTCACCCCAACCATTTGAGGATATTGAATTTCCAAATAGGATCTACATAGCTGAAGACCCACTAGAGAAAAATAATTACACATATTGACTCACTCGGGTGTTGCTTTGAGCAGGCGATACCTATTGAATTTTTCACTCTGTAATCTGGTTCGGGTTTATGAAGATCGAATGACATGCCATGAATCCAAATGCGCATCGGGTTGTTGAATTTTATTGGAAAGTACATGCATGCTGCACGATGAGCGTACGTATATATAGGGTGATTCAAAATAAACGCTCCATCATTTCCTATGAGAGAAGTAAGATTAATATATTCGAGCAAAAATAACAAGATTCATAAACTCTTGATATTGGACAAGGTGTTGAGAAGATTATCTGGGTTTTTCTCTGAAAAATTATTTGAGCTGTGCATTGTCCTGTTACAAAGTATACAGGTGGATCGTTACACCTCAAATGCAGTAATGGTGTATTCTCCATCATCTCAAAAGTCAATAAGAGTAGTTTCCCTAATTTTGGCCTCAAACCGATTTGGACTAGATTCATACTTTTTAAATTGGCTTCTAGACCAACTCTTTTGAAAGGGCTCTCAGATACAACGGATATTTGGCAGAGAGGCTTATGTATGGTTTAAAGGCTAAAAAAAAAACCTGCCGTTTTTTTTTCCTACCTAAAAAGTGCCGTAGCACGAAGATTGAGGGCCCTCCGATTAAAAGCAACGCCCTCTATCGGCATACAGCTCCATCTTGCAGATGTACAAAATCCTCTGACTCATGAACTTCTCTGTCAAGTATCAGCTGCATCCAACTGTCTCTTGAAAAGTTTTAGCCAAACGAAATAGGGTGGTGATGTAACAACCGTGTAGTTAGGAATTTAGCATTTGGGAGGTTGGGAGCCATTTTGTGCCCTCAACCACCAACCCCCCATCCTATCAAGTTAAATCTCACTTTTCTTGGCCCCTCGAATTTCATTGAATTCTGAGACGGTCGAGCCCAGATCATTACCACACATAAGGTACTATGGGAAGATGAAAATCGACCCCCCTGGGGTCTTGGGGACTTAGGCATCCCTGCCTAAGTCACGCAGTGCCCATTTAGAGGTGAATTACAGGTGCTTAGATGCGGATCATTCCACCTTAAGGTACTATGGGAAGATGAAAATCGACCCCCCTGGATCGAAATTCCGCTTTATAATTGTTGTAAGGAACCT
>CAJPEV010004259.1:13122-23645 GCA_905338385.1 Darwinula stevensoni | reverse complement strand
ATTATTTTTGCTTGAAAAGTTATCGAGAAAAAAATCCCCAAGCATTACTTTTGTACCGACCCTCGTATTAAATATGGCTTTCAATTAAATTGTGGTTACATCTGGAAAGAGGATTGTGGAGAAACTGAATTATTTTCGAAAAACAATCTGAATTACCACTGCTCAGAACTAAAGTGCCCCAGTAGCAAAGCGATAACATAGCAAATATTCAAAGACATCTCTATTTTCAGCTGCACTTTCCGATTTTTTCCTCCAATGATCAATTGCGCGATTTTTTGATCGTTGGGAGTTTGCGATCACTGCTGGGAGCTGTGATGGCAAATTATTCCCTTTGCTTTTCTTTCCCAGCACTTCAATAACTGCTCTGTCCTTTGAAATAAGCATCTTTAAACAATTTTAAATGGCAATAAGTAGAAGAATACGGCAAACCTAGGGAAAATGAATCAAATGTGATGAATCTGCGTGGGCGTGTCACTAAACATGCGCGCGTTTTTCTCGAATTTCAAACTTACAGGGCCTTTTAAAATTAAGTCTTGCTCTAATTTTCCTAGTTATTTTAAAACGTGATAATTTGAGCAGATGACGCCACAGGGTCATAAAAAAGGATTAACGCCTCGCTGCCATGACGCATTGACAACAGTACGGGTTGTGCTGGAACTCGTTGAGTTTCTTAGCAGTGTAAATTCAGAGTGCCCTTCGGAAAAGTTTAATTTCCCATTAATCCTTTGCCAAAAATAGTGCATTTAAATAAAAAGATATAGATGAATTTTTGAATGCAATACACTTTCTATTATCTATCTCAGTTTCAATCCGTTTTTTACTAATTAATTTAAATTAAATCAGCATTAAAATATTCTGAAAGACATGTTTTTTTTTAGGCCACCCTGCAAGTGGAAGCAAAGGTGATGCTTCGCACTTGTGGGAAGATATTGCTTGCTTTCGAATGCTAATGGCTTGATGATCATTCACTATATTTGTGTTGTTAGAGATATCATTTTTCTTTGTCTGTTGGGTTGGTATTTCATGACCCACAGCGTTCCTTTGTGATTGACGTCAATGAAGCTTTTGGCCCCCAGACATTTGGACAAATTGGTAAACTATGTGCAGTGCAACCTATTTTTTTCCGCCAAGAAGAGAAATTTGTTATCATGTTCGACTTTCACAAGCAAGTTCCTATTGCATTGGTGAAGTTCGTTTAGAATTTCGTCCCAATTTTCGGATTATTTAGTTTTTGCCATATCACTGGGAATTTTTAAAATGGCATATTCCAGGCCAGAATCACAAAATTGGACCAAAGCGTCATTCATTTATATTCAAAGCGGTACATTGGTGTTGTGAAGGCAGTTTGCGTTACCCGACCAATGCTCAATGACTTTATGCGGAATGACATATCTTTTAATGGAATTGTCAATTCTCATGCAAGTGAAAATGTGAATATTGACTAAGTTATTTTTAATATTAATTTCAAATCGCTCACCATTTCACATAGATTTGACTTGTTGCGTCGTTCTGCTGATTTTCTTCCAATCCTATCTGATGTAGCTTGACCCATAACTCACATTTTCCACGAAAGCATGAACCACCAGCTTCCTTCATAGCAATTTACATTTCTTGCTGTTAAAAAATGGAATGCCTAGGGAAGAGTTTCAGCGCTACTGTCGTAACAAGCCAATGTTACTGACGAAACAATTACTTACACAACCAGCGTCAGCAACTTATGCAGCGGTCAAGGAGAAATGGAAAAGCACCCCACCAGAAACGATGAATTTTAAAATCTTGCCTAAGCAAAATTTCCACCAATAGGAAGGAATTTCCTGATTCCTTCAAAGGCACGGTTAAAGATTTTTTGATCTTCGTAAGGATCGAAGATCGATATATCTATCCCTTTTTCTTTAAAATCTTTCATGTATTCCTGAAATGGATCAAAATCATCCTCGAGGACCTGGGCCAAACGGGCTTTCTCCTTCATGTCCTTAAGATACTTGATTCTTTGTTGAAAGCCAGGTTTGCCTTCTCGTTTCTCACTCTCAATCAAGAGATCAACGTAATCCGTGAGGTCCAATGGATCGGGCTTCAAGGCTATTGCGTGAAGCTTCCGTAAGCATTCATGTGCTCTTTTGGTCAGGTTCAAAACTTTAGCTCTCTCATGGTTGAAGGCCTTGACGAGTTCATTCAAAATGCCTTGTGCATCCAACCTTTTCCCAGATGCTACCTCATACCTGGTTTTCAAATCCTTGTAAGTATTGGTTTCCTCATCTTCATAGGTTTCGAAGCGATATGGGTTGTTCACGTGTTCGTCCGACGAGCAGTTCCCAGAACAAAGGCCGCACCTTTTATTCCCTTCTATAGGTACCATAGCAGCGCATTTGCTCCTCTCCCTGTCGTCTTGAATGTCGCATAGATAATGACAGGTGTAGTTGCATTTTAAGCAGTTCGTCACGTACTCTCCGCACTTCAGGTCAATTTTTTTTTGTTTTGGGACCTTAACTGTGTATGTAAAGTTTCTGTTTGCATTCATTTCTGCTTCGTGTTGTCTTAGTGCTGCATGCGTTTGCCTCAGCTCTTCCAGTTTCGACATAGCTATTGAGAATGTATTCAGTCTCAGACAAATACATCTACTTTGACCGATGCAAGAAGCTGAAAATGATTCTTACCTGTTTTAAGTTGCGGTAGGATACCTTGAAGTGCTTCCTCAAAGTCCTTTTTCACATGCAGGACATCCTTAGTCAGAGTCAGACTCACGGGTTTAGTCTGAATGAACTTCTTGAAGAATTTATCAAAGCATGATATTCCCATTTTCCAAAAAAAGGCTGTAGTAATCCTCAGCATCGGGTTCATCTGACGGTTTGACGAAAAATGCAGAATTGTTTACTTTGAAAGAGTTTCTGCTCGGAATTTTAGCGTCCTTGAGGGCAGTTAGAACAGGAGGCTTCTCGCGGCTCGCAGAGGTAGTCAGCACGTAGATAATGTTTTCAACATCTTTCCCAAATACGGCCAAGATCGAGTCAAAGATGTACTTTTGAGTGTGAGTCAGCCTTGGCAAGGAGGCCTGTATAACGAAACAGATTCCATCAAGCTGATCCACTCCGATGTTCCCACCATGGGAAAAGAATTCGTGGATTTGAATAATTAATTCCTTGTCTGCCATGATCCCTTCAGTGTCCCCAAACCCGATGAGAGTCAAAGTACAGGGCAGACGGAATCCTTCCTGTTGGTGTAGGACGTAAGCCGTGATCCACTTTGTCTGACTCCTAGCTTCGAGCCAACGGTCCTTAATCAGCTTGAAACGGAAAGGGTCTTCCCACTTCACTCCGTACACGTAATTCATCATCCCATTGATGAGTGTAGTTTTGCCTGAGGAGGAAAAGAAGGAGCTCTGAAATTAAATGAATATAAACCTGGCCAAGAAGCGTTCATCCTGAAGGGGATTGACTTTACCTGCTCCTGTGGCTCCAACGAGCATAAGTACCTTTCCCGGTCCACATTTTGCTCCTCTCTCGCCGATCTCAAACTTGGCTAAACGATTTTTTGGATCTTCCATTATCTTCTTCTGGGGAAGTTCATGAATGAATCCGTCAATGCTTTTGCACTTCTGTTTCATCTTTTCAGCGAGCGTCATCTCTTCGTTGTGCCGTTCTGGTGCTTCCTTCAATTGGAAAAACATTCGCCCCCAAAAAACTTTTATTATNTATGCGAAAATAATGATCCATACTTGAGTTATAGCAGATTTAGTGAAATTGTCGAAATTTTGAGCGAAGAACAATGTGACTTTCGAATTTCTGAGATTTTCCTGTTCTCATCTAATATTCACTCAATGTCCACAAAATTAGAGATACCTCACTAGTAGCGTGTTGGACCGCCTTTGGCCCTCAAAGCAGCATCAATTCGTCGTGGCATGGATTCCACGAGGTGCTGGAAACGTTCTGCAGGTATCCCGGCCCATGCTGCTAGCACAGCGTCACTAAGTTGCCGCTTGTTTGGTGGCAGTACAGGCAAGCCCCGTACAGCCCGTTCCACCTCATCCCAAAGATGTTCTATTGGATTGAGATCAGGGGACTGTGCGGACCACAGGGGCGAAGTAAACTCCTGGGCATGTTCCTCGCTTATCACACCATTCACGGTATACCCGTGAAACTGATGCCCGTGAAAAGCCTGGCAGTTTGACGGTTTCCGCGATACTCAAACCAGCTATTCTGGCACCAACGACCGTTCCACGTTCAAAGTCGCTGAGGTCTGTTGATTTGCCCATTCTGCAGTCAAAACACACACACTAAAGCAGGGCTGCCTGCTTTATGTCACAACCTAACCTACCTGACCTAGGTTAGGTTATGCTGTAGCTGTATGGAAAGTTGAATGTAGGGGTATCTCTAATTTTGTGGACATTGAGTGTCTATAGACGATCGTGACAGACTGACTGACTGACTGACGCTAATTCTAACCATGTTCTAGAAGGGTTAGAAATCTGAAACTTGGTACATATGTACCTTTTGGGATGCAGAGCTCTGAAAAAATTCGACTTTGTAGGTACATGCCCTGGGGGGACACATTTTGGGGGGAGACGTCTTTCCTTAAATATATTTTGTG
Organism: Darwinula stevensoni; assembly: GCA_905338385.1. Lineage (NCBI taxonomy): Eukaryota > Metazoa > Arthropoda > Ostracoda > Podocopida > Darwinulidae > Darwinula > Darwinula stevensoni. The sequence continues at coordinate 19,061 of CAJPEV010004259.1, read as the reverse complement.
ACTGATGAGGAGGGCATTCAGAAAGCCATATGGATGGGCTGGGTCCGGTGGTGTAGTAGTAGAGTATCTAACTGGCAATCAGAAGGTCAGGCTTCAATTCCGTGCCAATCCTTGGCTTTCTTTTGCCTTTATTTGCTTTCCATGTCCCGTTACTCATTCCCCTCCATTACATTACTTTTGCCTGAGTAAAACGGAGACATGGATTGCTAAAACCTGGCGTGGAGGTGCCTACCGAGACGATGAGTTCAGGAAAAATACAAATTTTTATATCCATGCCCTGGGGGCATATTGCTTTGAGCCGACGTTTTCAATTTTTTTTTGTCCTTGCGTATTGAGCTAGTGTGGAAAGATGAAACTTGGTACATAACTACCTATTGCGATGCTGCAGAAAACTTCAGACTTTGGAAGTAAATGCCCTTGGCGGAAAAATTTCAAAGGGAGATGTTTTCAACTTTTTTTTTGCATCAGTTAAACTGATGAACATGGAAAGCTAAAACTTTGCATGAATGTGACTATTGAAACAATGAGTTAAATAAACATGTCAAATTTCGATACATCCCCTGGGGGAATTTTTTCGAGGTGCGATGTTTTGAAAAAAGAAATTGTCGTGGCGAATTGGACAGAAATGGAAAGGTGAAACGTGGCGCACTTATAAGTGACATGCTATTTCTGAGCTGAGGGAGTATTCAACTTTCATGGTGCATCCCCTCCGGGCATAGCGTTAGGGTGAGTGGGCTTTTCCAAACATGTTTTTTCACCAGCGAAAAGGGGAAACGTATAATATTGAAACGTTGTGGCCATGTAGTTCATTGAGGATGGATTTCGGTAAGAAAAAAATGGTGGGTTTCGATTAAAACGGCTCAGGGCACATATTTTGCAAAATGCGTATTTTCACGAATTTTCTGATCCAACAAAACAGTGGGCGCTAAAAAGTTTTTTAAAAAACTTGCCAAATAAGGACCTGATGGATAGCTGCGTAAATAAAAAATTCTAATTTTATTATATGTGGACAATCGTGAGTAGATGACTGACTGCCGCTAACTTAAAAAGGGAAACGTTTAAAGCTGAAACTGGATGGCATGGAGTTCCCTAAGTCTCCATTTCAGAAGAAAAACATTTTCCGATAAAACCCATCAGGGCACTTTTTTTTAAATCCCATTTTCCTGGTTTTTTTTTTATCCAAAGCAACAGAGACAGAAAATTTAAACTTCCCTCAGAAGTACCTGTTTAATGGCTGAGTACATGAAAAATCCTACTTTTTAAATATGTTTCCTTAGCGTAGATTATTGGGGGGAGGTATTTCAAAATGTATTCTCCACCCTTACTAAAAGGGACACAAGAATAGATTTAAAGTTAGGCACGCAGAATCATAGAGGTAAAGAGTTAGATAAAAATCAAGACTTTCGACCCCATATGTCACGTATTTCAATGAGGACGTACTTTAAATACGTGTTTCCCATTTCACAAAAAATAAATGAATTATTCACTATCCAAGGTAATGGAGCGCTGTAGGCGCGACCAAAGTGAGTTTGTTTGCCGGAAGGGCAAAAAACTCGCTAGTTATATATATAATTAAAATTAAGAAGTTGTTTCTTGTGGTTAGATCATCATGAAAACATAACAGGACGCTATTATTTGTGTTCTTTTCATCCATTGAAAAATGTTATTCATGTGCATGATCTTCCAGAAATTTTCTTAAATACGAGGAGAATCCAAAAAGTTTCAGACATCGCCTTTATGTAACCATGTTCAGAAGATGGTTAGGACATGTATTGACAGGCTGAGTGTTTGCAAGTGACAATATGAGGCATCATCATTGTGCGCTTGATTTTGTTTGAGTTTCACTTGTTAAAGGTTACTCAGCGTCGACGTGGAATATCTGAAATTCTAGATTCGTGTTAATATGAAGTTTCTTACGAATCTTAAGTGGAAAAAAGCAGATCCTTGAGGTACTGCAGAACGTTTATGGTAACAGTGCTCTATCACGGGTTACTGTGTAGGACTGGATTCCCCGCCTCAAAGAAGGAAGAGAGAGCTCTGGAGACGACCCACACAGTGGTCGGCCGCCAACCTCAGTTACTGATGAAAATATCGATGCCGTTTAAGCCATGGTGGAAGAAGACCGACGCATCAAGGTGTAGGTAATAGCAAGGATTTTTTCATTTCATACTGAAGGAGAATCTAGGTCTGAGCAAGCTCTGTGCACGTTGGATACCAAAAGCGTTGCGCCCAGATCAGAAGAATCATTGGGAAGATTGCAGTGATAATTTTTTTTCACAGGTTCGACGTTGATCCTGACGATTTTATAGCTAGAATTGTAACTGGGGATGAGACCTGGATCTATGATCTTGAAACTAAGTTGCAGTCGAAGCAGTGGCTTCCAACAGGCGGAAGTGGACCCATCGAGTTAAAAGTGAGAGGTGAGTTGTTTCTCGTGTTCATTTCATCTTGGTCTTCCCGTTACACATATTGCATGTATCACAGCCCGACAACGTCTTGCCCATGATCCAGACAAGGTTTAAAAAAAGTTCGTCATGCGAGGTTGCAGCCCAATTCTCCTTAAGTGCAACGGCTAAGTCTTCCAGTATTCGTGGAGCCATCTATTTGGCGCTGCGGCATGTCACAAACAGGCTCTACACCCTTTCAAACTGGCGGTTATGCCATGGTACGTGGCGGTTATGCCATGGTACGTGGCGGTTATGCCATGCTCACTATGGCATGTCGCCACTCCTTCTTGTGGAATTCTGAACAAAGAGGACCCTGTAAACGTAAGCGTCATCGTCCACTAGGATGAAATCTGGACTGATCGCTCCAGCCAAGGGAACGATAATCAGTACAAGAATGTCATCCTCGTATCGCCGAGCAGTTATCAACCAGTTTCAGAGATCTCAAGGTCCGCGCGGTCGCGGGAACAAACGCCTCCTCACAAGGTGATCGGCTCACCCACTGATGTGACAATAAAGGCCACATCTGGAAAAAAGTATGCTACTGACCTATTCTACGACATCAGAAAAGAAAGAAAGGAATTTTAATGTGCTTTCATACGCCTCAGGTGCCAAGCACAGAAAATTATGTGAAATTCACAAGTAAATGCCTGAAATTTCATGCACATGCCGGGCATATTCAGAGCATGAAAAACACCATCAATCGTGCCTATTGCCTTTCTTCAATCCCGTCCCGTAGCAAAAATGAACTTCCTAGTTTTTCTCTTTGAGAGCAGCAAAAGGAACGAAATTGAGCGAGATTCGTCCTCTCTCAACAAAGAACAGATCCAGCAAATTTTAAGATCCATCTCCCTTGTGGTTGTGGAGAACACTGAATCTGGCTTTCCGAATATATGAATTTAATTTCTTTTTTTCCCCCCCCCCATAATTCGTGGGGGGGGGGGGGCATTCCACGCCAAATCGACCAGCGAGTAAGGTCTACACACATGACATAACACATGACTGCGTAGGATAATGTTCTGTTGTTTTCATGATCAATCCACAAGAACTGCTTTTTTTTTTAAAGATAAATTCTATTATGAGAACCAGAAAATCTCAATAACTGGAATATCGCATTCCTGTACACTTAAAATTTGAACGATCTTTAGCAAATCTACCATAACTCAAGCATGGGTTAATGCAGGCGAATGGATTTCCACGAGTTCTGGATGAAAATTTTAGGCGTTAGAATAATTTATCAAGTCAAACGATTTAAAACGTTCAATGCATATTTCATACCAAAATTTGAAGAGATTTTTACGTTTTGTACATATGACTAAAAATAAATAAATACAACCTAGGGTTTAAGCAGCATAAGGTAGTGACTTACTTTTTAAACATGAAATCTAATGTACCACAATATAATTACAACTTTTGTGTAGAAATACTGTTGGACGTAGGGTTTTCTTTGGTCTATGGTGGTTGTTAAATGAAATAAGGTCAATTTGAAAACTAAATGGAGTAACTATACGCTTTAGGCATTATTCGAATTGTGATTGAAATTACACCAAAAAGGAAAAGAAACGGCTTCTGCCTTTACCCCCTTCGATAGGTCGATGCCACGAATAAATTTGGGTCCACGCTGTATTGTCTTGGCAATTGGGACCGTGTCGCGAAAGTCTGGATTGTAGAAGTCTTTTGCTTCACTGATGATTGGAGCACATCTAGGATCACCGCGGATCAAGGGATCAGCTATCACGTTTCTCTTCAAGAAGTCTAACGAGACCAGAGGAAGTCGAATTGCATCAAGGACTTGGGGCAAGTATTCTTTCCGGCCTTGGTCCTGTTCGATCCACCTTTTAGATGCATCGAATACTGCTTCCTCCGACTTCACTTCCAGATCATCTCGAAGAAGAAGACCCTTGAGTGTTTCAAATGTAATCTGGAGGAAACCAGGTGTTGTCACGATTTCATTGAAGCGACGCGCCATGAAGCCGAGTATTCTTTCCTCCAAGTCCTTCTCGTTCAGTTCCTGGGCAGTGCGGAGGAAGAGAAAGACATTCCGAAGCTCAAGGATATCAATGAGTTTTCTGGAGATAATGGAACAGAGGTGTTGGATCCCGAGAAAGTGGGCATCCCGGAGGATGGCAAGTGTTCCGTCTTCGCCATCCATCACGAATTCCGGACCGTGGAGGAATTCCCAAACTCCCCTGAAGCCCATCTTTGAGACTCCCTCAATGTGTACTTCTTTTTCAGTGGCTTCCTTGAATGCAGTCGTAAATATCTGATCGAAGTAAGGTGACCACGCACCCAGAATGAGCCTGCTGCTGAAGAAGATCGTGTCTTCCACTTTCACGATCACGTCACAATACGGCACTTGGGCGTTGACCTTGGCAGCAACCATTTTACACCCTAATTCCAGATCCAACTGGGTCTTCTGGTATGTATTCTTATCCTGACCCATTTCGACGAATCCCAGATTGTGAGAGACGTTGCGTTAAAAAAGTCAAGATGCTCACTCAAACGAGAAAACTGATGGGAAGGAGACTGGAGGTGAATGTATCTAAAGCGCAGTAAAGTACAGTGTACCATGAGTCACACTATGAGATGAAGCCCATTTTTATCGCACTCTGAGGGCAAAAAATTCATTTGCCTTCCCTTTAAGACTAACATGCAGCGTCTTATCCTCACGAGCGAGCTTTGTGCCGAGTTTTGGTCCAAGTGAAATGGTGAGCCTTGATAGAGCATTATTGGGCATCCATCATTGGAAACTATCATAAATTGAGAAGCGTGAGTCTGGTGCATCGCATCATCTGAAGCGACATTTATTGTATGCAGTACGTCTAAACGAGATTATTCAGGTAGACCTGAGCTTAAAGATATCGTCACGTATTGAAATGGGGATGACCCCTTTTCAATACCTGACAGGGATTTATAGATGTTGGGTTCGGTTCAGCAAATTCAATAAGGAAAACCCAACGTCAAACCCAATACTAATATAAATTTATAGCGATATAGGAAGGCCCACAATGCGACCCGATGCTCATCACAACGAAGCAGAAAGAAGAGAATAAAACGGTGATAAGCGCAAGAGGACACAACACCAGGGACACAGGAAAAAGTACAATATCAGGGAAATTGCTCTCTTACTACCTCCCTAGGAAGATTATCATAAGTTCTAAATCCTCTTGATGTCCCGTGCCTACCCAACAAACTGAAACTGCTCTCTCTCCCCCTCTCTTCCTATCTCAATTTCAAAATCTCTTCCGTAGGAAGACGAAGACTAAAATAAATCAGTTTTGGGGCGCTTTCTTGGTCTTTCCTGTTGAAAGTACGGCCAATAACATTTTGTTTCGTGTTGCTCATAAGGAAAGTGCTGGAAGGCACGCACAAGTTAAAATCAGAAACGCGTCTTGCGGACTGCCTAGACATCGCTTGGAGTTTACTTTTGAAATATAACTTCTTTTTTTTTTTGGGGGGGGGGGGGGGGGGATTCCCCTCGGATTAATGGCTTCC
>CAJPEV010004259.1:0-13112 GCA_905338385.1 Darwinula stevensoni | reverse complement strand
GGGTGGGGGGGGGGGGGGGGGAGATTCCCATCGGATTAATGGCTTCCATCGTTGCATCCTACGCATTTTCGACCGAATCCTATGGCTATCTCCGACGAACACAGGAAAATATATGGTATAGGAGCCATTTTATGCTCTGTCATGAACCTTTATGGAATCAAGTGAACATGAGCCGGCCCAGATTGATGCATGGAACCACAAGGAACTGTGGGCTTTGGAAGGAAGATAATATATGGTATGAGCGGGGATATTCACACGACTTCTCCAAGGAGTGAAAGACGAACACAAATTTCAAGTTGCTAATGATATTGCCTGATTTCGAACCTCATTCTTAAAGGTTCTAGATCTAATTATTGGTTTTTTAATGGGTCGTATTATTATATGATCGGGAAGGTAAACCCCTTTAAATGATTGCTGAATTACCTGAAATCACTTTGAAAGCGGAGAACAATCTCAAGGTTCTCATGCGGAACATTTTTTAAATAGTAGTAATGAGAGTCCACGGAAATGAAGGGATCGATGTCAAACCTTGTCGTTGACGAAGATGGTCTCATGCGCTTTTGGCGACAGTTGTGACAACCCTTTCATATCCCATGCTTTCTTCGGTTGAGGCCCTTTCTTTTTTCAACCCCTTTCTTTCTTTGGAATTGTGTGCCGGTTTTTGGAATGAAGAATATTGTTATGGAAAATATATGAGAACGATAAATATGAAATATGAAAAACGGCTTCATTTCAGACCTAGCCTCTATTTTTCGAGCTCATTTTTCAAAAAGACAAAAGGAGCAATTTGCGATTCAGAAACGCCATGGCATGACATAAATTTAACTGTGCAAAAGAGAGACACCTTAAAACCACCGCCTAATTCGTTGGAACGTAGACCAGGAACTCCATCACAGTTGCAGATTCTGCGCGCGTTTGTGCAGTTTTCTGAAAGTCTCTAATATGGAAAGCGGACTTCACGCATTCGAAGAGCGGGCATAGATACAAAATAGACAGGACAGTGTTTCTCAACCGGTGATCTGCGGACAACCGGTGATCTGCGCGGCTTCAGTCGGTGATTCTCGGGAAGAATACATATAAAATTAAGTAACTGTTTCCAAAAATCATCCTAATGCTTAGTGTCTGACGACAGGACATAGACTATGAATCATGATCGACATATAACAGCAAGCCGAAAGCAGATTACGGCCGTGTGTTTAGAGAGGGAGGGAAGTCACAGTAAGAAATAAAGAGCAGTTGCCTCTTCAACTTGTCATGATTACGCTAGCCTTGCATGCTGTGGCTCAAGGTCGGCGCCTTGGCTCGACATCTTTATCTAATATATATTCACTCAAGAAAGAGACGCATTGTGAGAATACCTTATCCTATTGCGACTATCAGTACCTCACGGAAGAAACCGGGACTTATCATCGAAAGGACTGTTCTCCAACGCATTTGAGAGCATACCCTATGCCAATGATACCACTGGAAAAGTTGCCTGTTCTGATCTTGCAGGACAAATCCAAAATGTGCCTGTCGTGATCTCAAGCCTGCTGCCTGTAAGTGGTTAGCAGATGGTCTGAGCTGACATTTTCCGCTTTCCAGGCACAGCTGATGCTGTAGAGATGAAAGTTTGCGTGCCTAGAGCCGTGGTGACGGACTTGGCCCTCCCCCTGCCAAATCTTCCTGCAAGTCTTCGTCCAAGCGGCAGCCAACCCTGAGGAAGACAACTGCTCTCAGAATGGGACGGCGCTGCTGTGCGAGAACACGACGTCCTTCGTGGAGCCCCTACCGGACGGCATCGAACACATCCGCGCACAGTGGTTCGGAATTCGTCAAAACCTGGCCAAAATTCGAAAAATGTAGCTTTAATAATTGTGAAAAAATCGTCTTATTTTAAGCCGGAGGTGTCCATGTATCAATTAAACAACAGAATTTCCGATTTTCTGCCTACCCAATTGACGGTGCAATTACCTAAAGTGTTAGATTGGATGCCCATAAGTTGAACTTTTTGCTGCATGAAAAGGGAAGTAGGAACCTTAGGCTGCGAATGAGGTGAATTTTGTTTTAGATAAAGAAAGGATATGGATGGGGACACACAGAGCAGTAGATGAGTACCATTAATTTGTATTCTGATGGTACTTCTCTCGAATCCTCTCATTGACGACATCTGGAGAAGTGGCGGCTCGTCAGAGGCGCCAAGGGAGGTCTGGCCTCCGACGCCAAATATTATTAAACACAAATTTTCGCAAAAGATTATGGAATATCTAAAATTATGAAACACCTCAAATTTAAATGTAAAATATTTCAGGATCATTGAGTGAACTGTCATGAAATGGAAGACGAGCCGATTCCGGTTTCTCGCAGTTGATTCTGCAGAGAATCAACTCTTGGAGGCCCAAGCCGAGTGACCTTCTCTACCCCATAGACAAGTCATAGGGGTATCTCTTAACACACTCGATGCCATTGTGTACGAGGCAGAGGAGACCGGCCTCAAGGCTTTAAAAGCGCATGAGCTAGTCTCTGCGAGGCGCTGGACTGGCTCACTTCCCATGACTCACACGTCAGCAGCTTGCAGTAAGGGCGCTAAATAGAACGATAGTAGGGGGTTGGAATTCGCGCTGCCCGTTTCTTCCGGCAGCTCTACCGATAATGCAAAAGACCCGCATCTATAAGTACTTTTCTTATAATCATGCTACTCATTCAGTGAGCTTTGTGTTTCTCCTATGTTGAAGTTTCGTTAGACTGACACAAATTAATTCTGACAAAATGTCCTGTTGCTCTTTCTCTTCACCGGAAGTCTCAATTTCCATAGAGAGGTTGTACAAACCGGAGGATCTCGGTTGCTAAGCAACCGACGTCTGGAACATGCAGCATGCGCGATCCTGACCGCAAACTAGGCCGGGCGACAATTTTGTGTTTGTACGTTTGTGTGCTTCTGTGTATGTGACAGCTGTTTAGGCCAAACGCTTCGAGATATAAACTTGGGGTTTCCACGGAACTCTTCCTTATCATCCGAGAGCGCGGATTTGAGAAATAAAATTTGCAAATCTGCCTCACGAAAGGGAGGGGAGGCAACTTTCACTGTAAATCGAGATTCGCTCTCTTCTCGCCATCTCTCGGATGAACGAGGAGACGAGAGTTGCCCTTGTACTCGCAAGAGAACGTTTGCATGTTCACTCCAGTCCCTCTCGCCTGCTGCCGCGAATTCAGGGATTTTCAACGTCCATGATGAAATACAGTGCGATTAGTCAGCTCGTCGCCACTTCCGTTCAAGCGAGCACCGCAAAAAAAGTCCATCACCGCAGTTTCCTCGAGGAGGTCTATCTCTCTAAATGCAGAATTTCAGAATTGCAGAATGACGTGCTCTTTTGTCACTGCTTCCATCATCTTCAGTCCTTTGAAAGCGCTCACGAACGACGCAAGGAAGCCGACGAGGGCGAGAGTTCTTCAGAGGTTGTATTGTTTTCCCGCATCGCAGTCGCATTGGTTATTGGCAAACAATTAAAAATAAAATCGATGGGACCGGGAGCATGTAGTAAAAAAAAATCGATTTGGAAATCGTGACTGTTTGCTTCATGTTTCCTGTCTTCCTCCATTCGTATGAGCTGATGTACGATGTTCGTGTTTCTGAGACTGGGACTCCCACACAGGGACTCAGGCGGTTCATTTCGCGTGGTTGCGGTCTCGCGTCTGCGCGCCGACAGCGAAAAGGAATGTTGGAGATTGCAGTGGCATGCATTCTCGCTGGGACTGGAAGGTGTGCTCCTCGGGGTATGCTGCTTTCGAACTACAACCCTATGTAGAAGTTGGGATTTCTTTTTTTTGCTTCATGTGCAGCACTCTCCATTGACGGGCTGTGGTGCCACGTGGATTAACATAAGTAACACAGTATGTTGATGAAACGTTTTCGAAATGTTGCCTATGTTGCTCTATGTTGCAAGTTGCTGTTCAACATTGAAAAATTATTGCTTCAATATTTTCACTTGGAATGTTCGCCCTCGTCGGCTTCCTTGCGTCGTTCGTGAGCGCTTTCAAAGGACTGAAGATGATGGAAGCAGTGACAAAAGAGCACGTCATTCTGCAATTCTGAAATTCTGCATTTAGAGAGATAGACCTCCTTGCCACGAGATGGAGACCTTGACCTACCCCTGACTGTACGTTACACGTCAGAGGGTGGACTACCTCCTACCTAGGATATCAGTCCTTATCACTTCATTTAATTGAGGTATGAGGGAATGAAGTTCACGGACACTCTCTACACATTCTAGATCTCCTATGCGGATAAAATCACCCGCGTTCCTAGGGGGTTCTCAATAGGAATATGAGCTTGTTTATGGCATGGAATCTATGAATATGTCTTGAATATGTGGATAACAAATGATGAAATTTCCGTGTTTATTGATTCCTATAATGAGACTAGGCGAGACATATGGTAAGGTACTAAACAATCCTGCGAGGGACGATTCCAAGGAAAGAGGGAAGGGAACTTTTGTGTACTGTTCGAAAAGCGAGAGCCTTATCTCCATCAAGTAACCCAGCGAACTTCAAGGTGTTCGCTTTAATGCGAGAGATGATGAGGGAGCATTTGGTGAGTAATAAAAGAGTAAATTCGAAAGGCTCACGGTGTGCTCACTTTTCACTCCCCAAACGCTCGGCATTTTCTAAGAGTGTAGAAATCCCTAACTACACGGAACGCTCACGGAATGAAGGCAATTTCGTTAATAAAAGTTTAATTCCATATGCATTGAACGACCCGGTGTTACGTGAACTGCCATGACTTTCAAATGTCTAAATGTGACAAAGGCATCGAGGATAACTTTTCAAAGACATAGCGTTTGGATAATATTCACTTTGTTACGTTAGAAGTAGCTTTGATTTAAAAGGTAGGAAATTGGTACTTTTCTAACATTTAGTTCTGGTTACTCAATGGTTACGTGTTTAAGAGAGTTCGTTTACGAATTTTCAAGAGTATGTTCAAAACTTCGAGCGCGATTTCATTGTAGGCGTGCCAAAAGTTTGCGCCATAGAGATTCATTACAATGGTTTGGTTGCACCAAATAAAGGCTGACTTATCCTAAGCAATTGAAGACAAGGACACGTGAAGAGAGCTCCGTCTTCCTCGATCCTTATCGGCCGGCGTCAAAGAATTTCTTCGCCCTTGTGGGATTTCCCACTTCCACTGCCTTCCACCCCCAGAAAAAAAAAGAAGAGACGACTAATTCTTTCTATGTACGAACCTGTTCGCGTGGAAGATTTCGATACGGATGCTCTCACATCGGCAAGATAGCCACCAAAGAATATTTCACTTTCTTGCATCCTTTTCGGAGGATCATCACGCCTATTCGGCCTTAAAGTAGACTCGAATGCAAATCTTGACGAAGAGGAAAATGGCAGATACGATCTTTTGCCTTTCTCAAAGAATTTTAGAAGACCGGATTAGGAAATTCTTTTTAAACCAGCATGGTATGCAAACAGGAATTGGCGACTGTAGTGGAATTGGGCAGAAGTAAGTAATTAAGGACGGATGATGGTAAATAAGTGAGGTGCACCGATGAGTTGCACGTTAAAAGAGGAAAACCGTGAGCCCCTGCCGAGCGAAAGTACCGAAGGCAGAAACGAAGAAATTGAACACGAGGAAAATGTGACCCGGAACTTTGCGAGATTTTAATTTTTCCATCGATGCCGGTTTCTCTCTGATCAGATCGGCGGGGAAGGAGTTCCTCGCCCGAAAGAATGGCCATAAAATGTCCACATTTGATCTCCGATGTATCAATGGGGAAATATTCCATCAAAAACCAACTCAACTGACGAACTAGGGGACTTGATAACCCCCTAAAAGCAAAAAATCCGTTTTTTTTAGACGAAGATGACCCTGATGACCCAAGGTGCCCAAGACGGAGTTTGTTGATGATACCTAAACGTTTAAGTTTAAAGTTTATGGGTCAGGGGTCATACTGAAGCTGCTTCACACAGACACTTTCGCTCACCAGTACGATAGATGCCTTAGATCTGAACAAGTCTTCCAATCACTCGATTTATTAGTTTGAAAATGTGAAATATGTGATATATATCGAAACTCTATTTTTCTTGAATATTCCATGTCTTGTGACAACTCTACCATGTCAGGTACACGCATGAGATTGTTCAATTATACTTCAAGTGGCCTTTTTGAATGCTGGATGCGGCAATATTTGCGTCATTTCAGCCACTTACTCAATGCTCTAAATTACACGTTTTTCTCGTCCAACATACAATCCTTATGTATTATTTTTCAAGGTTGATGGATTCAATATTAGAACCATCCGAAGTTGCAATTTTGATCCAAAATAAATCCATTGGACATGTAAGGGTAAGGCGTAATGTAAGGGCGAAGATCTCACCCCGGCGAGGAAGCCATCGGTGGCATGAAAGGAGACTCCAAGGGTTGTCGGTGGGGAAACGCAAAGAATAGGAAAGAGGGGCTTCTGCCTCTCGGGATGAGAGGGCCACTGAGTTTTAGGGCCGTCGAATGAACTTGGGATTCCTTGCCGAAGAGTTCGTGGAAGTCTTCCACGGGTCGGCTAGTAATTTTTAAGAGGGGAGCGCCGAAGGATCGAGAATTGCCAAAACCATTAACCAAGAGGTTTGACGTTATGTTTAGGGGTGAGCTTCAAAAACAAATGTCAATATTGCATTATTAAATTCCTTCGGTCATAGAGCGATGAAAGCGCGTCCATAGTGAGATTGTTTGCCCTTCTGGCAAACAAACTCGCTGGTAAATTTAATCACTTTTCAAAGTACATAGAAGGCGATACAGAAGGGAGGTAGAGCTCTAATCTCCCTTGGTGACGTCACAAATACTTTACCCACAAATACACCAGTCAGACGCATTTCACCGTCCTTTGAGCTTTGTCTCTGTTCCGCAAATACATCGTTCAAAATTCTGGGATCAGAACAAAGGATTTGAGAGGAAATATCGGAGGGGCCCGAGTCTCTCCAACAGGGGATCAAGAGGCCCTGATAAATCCAAGCAAACAATGGAGAGGATGTCAATAAGTAAAGCATGCAGCTTCAGGCGACATGTGAGTACATAGGGTAAGCATCCCGGTTTCTGGCCCGTCTCCAGTTGTTGGCCAGTGAGGCTTAAATTCAGCATAATTAGTTAATATGACCGTTTTCAAGCATTCAATCAGCATCTTCCCGTACGAGGACCTATTACTAGTGTTTCCCGGTGAGCGCACAGGGTGTCCACTTCCTATGGGAGTCGTATGAGCGTGGCCAAAAACTGGGGTGTTTACCCTATTACTCGATTTCGTACAAATTTCTTTCAATGATTGACTGCAGCATCCCGAAATAATGTGTGCGAAGAAATACTCCTCTTTTCCCCAATAATCGAAACTGATCGAACGACGTGCCAAACTTGACTCCACACTGAGTTTTCATACCGAAATCGACGGCGTGAACGACCGCGACCACGGCCAGCTTCCAGACGCCGTCCTGGGAAGAGACGACAGACTACAGCCAGTGCTCCAGATCGTTTTCGATTCCTTCGCTTTCATTCTCTGTGCCTCTTCCTTTTCCAGTGTCTTGTTTCTTTCGCTTCAATTTTACGCAACCGTTCGCTTGAACGACTGCTTCCTTCCCTTCGTTTCTTCTTTCTTTCGTTTTTTAATAATCCATATTGGTCGAAGAAAAGTTATCTAATGTCCATGACAGGTGGGTAAACTTCAGGATTCATACTCCTAGCGATAGTATGCAGGTTCTGACACACCATAGAGCTTGTGCAAATAGATGAAAACTATACAATTCTCAGTGAGGTACAGTGTTCTCTGCTTTAAAATGGAAGGAAAGCCTTTATTCTTTTGCATGCAGTCGCCATTAAATAAAACCGGCGTTTTCATATATTCTCTAATGCATTCCATGGTGGATCCTGAATGAAATCCTTCCGAATGTCTTTCATTGATTTAAACAAAGTTATACTTTTGTATCTCACTGCACCAGAAAATGGAAAAGGAACTATTTTGAGCCTCATGAGTGAGACCCGTAAGCAGTAGCATCATACGAATAGAAACCGAGAAAAAATCAAAGCAGATAAGTTGCACTGTAGAACATTTATTGTAGTCATCGTTTTGGAAAAATGGAATCATTTGGGGTCAGATGGTCACATGTGCCCACTGCCTGCATTGCTGTTGTTCTCAATATTGACGTTGATGTTGTTGCTGGCCGGTGGTGGGGATAACACTGTAGTAGTCGCTATAATTCTGTAATATAAAAAAATAACTTTCCATATTTTCTCTATTTTAAAGATGAGGTATATTTTAAAGGTCCTATGCAGCCAAATATGCCTCTTTGAATAGCATAAAAGAAGAACGCCTAATACCCCATTTAGGGATGGAGTTAGAATCGCGTGGGATAGCGTAGGTAAAAAGGCAAAGGCATCTAAATGTCCAAAGCTCTTCGCAACGAAGTACAGCACATTGGATTTTAAAAAGGGACCTATTGAAAATTGTTTTCGCGGGTAAAGGTACAAGCAGTTCACTTAACGCTTTTGCTGCGACGTTCGATTATATGCTGCCTCCAAAAGTATTGCAGAACTTTTTCCTGATCGAAATTCTCAGCACCCGTCGTATCATCTGCGAAAATTGTTATATCTTCTAACAACATACTGTTACCTTTGTAAAGATCCCATTAATGTCGTGTTTTGTGCCATTGCTTGTCCAAAGTTCGCTTCAGAATCCGTCTGGTTTGGTTTTTCAGAGAAAAACACTAAAAATCAGTCCCCAGCCGATTGTTGAAAAGTCTACTTCTCTTCTTGCACGCCATCCGAAATGTCTTTTTTTCCATGCATCTTAAGGAAGACTTCTTGCTATGTTCTCCTAAACTTTTGCTAGTTTTTTTCACGATACAAATTATCGCTACCTATGGCATCAAAGGCGAAAGAAATTGTTCCATGGAATACTTATTCTCTTAGCTGGGAAAGCTGCCATTACCATCAGGGTTTGAGGTACCATATCCTCAACATTGGTATTAAAACCATTTATTTCGGAATTTCTCCCTGACATGACAGAAAAATAACTCTGTCTTTGTTGGGCAATTCCCCGCTATATTGGCATGAATTTCTAAGTTATGAGTAGAAATGTTAATAGTTACTTGAAAACCGAGTGGTAACCGAGTTCGTACCGATGCTTTGTATTATAAAAACAACTGGTAAGAGGCTTGGAGGGCATTGACGAGAGTAATTTCCTTAAGGTGCATAGAGAAGACATGATTTCCGCTCGGCAGGCAAGTGGAGAAGTAGGCTTTTCAACACCCAGGAACGGATTTTAATTTTTCCACGCTGAAAAACCCGAAAAGATGGATTCTGATGTGAATTTACGACAAACGATGGCACAAAACATGACATGGATGAGCACTTTACGAAGGTTAAAATTATGCTGTCTAAAAATATAAAAGTTCTCGCCGGTGATACCATAGGTGCTGGGAATTCCGCTCATGAAAAAGTGTTGCAAGAGTTTTGGAGAGCAGTACAGTTGGCATGCTCCTCATACCCTTTCACTGCTAAGTTCGACTCATGGTTAATTGGAATTGTTCCATCTTGAAATTTCATTTATCATTCTTCAAAATATCCTATTAAGATAAAATTTGAAAATCACAAATGTTGTTCGCCCCTCCAGGTATTAATTCAGTTATCACGTCTGAAAATTAAATATTTTTTTACAACACCCTTTAAAGGACCAATGTTAACCTTTTTCCAGGGTGCAAGCACAACATACCTCCTCCTCCTTTTTTTATAGCAGCAGCAGCAAACACAGAGGCATATCAATAAGAAGATGCCAACACCCAATCCGGAGGATGCACCGGTTGAAAATCCACCATCGTCAGTGTTGCCTTGCCCTCCCCGGCATTGTGAGAGCAGCTTCTCCCCTTCATCACGTACGGAATGCAAGGTGTCGTTGTTGCCCTGGCACTTATAGGTATCATTTTGCCAAAGCTCCAGTTTCCCGCTGTTTTCCGCTGCCCACCTGCGAGGATTTCAATCAACAGTCGCCTCCTAACAGTGGGCCTGACAGGGTTTCTTAGATGATTGCATCATTTCTCCATAGTAAAATACTATAGTGAATGAATTGTTTCGATGAGAAAAGTTTCACCAAATGGAAAATGGAACACTCGTTCGACATGATCATATTAGACGAGAATTAATTTCAAAGATACTGCATATTGAAAATTGAGAGCATATATAGCGGCTGAGCTTCAACACGTGGGTTATGTCGAGAATACTGACCCGTAGAAATCGTAGATCTGACAGTTGCACTGGAACTTGTTCTCAGAGAGATCCATTTTCTTAACTTTCTTCAAGTCAGTCAGCATGACCTTTGTGACCTCTGACAAGTCATTTTGGCCCAGCCTGAGGATTTCCAGAGAAGCCTTAGCTCCCAGGACGGCCGAGTTCCAGGCTCGGATATTGTTACCTGTCAAGAGCAGATTTCAGTCAGCATGACCTTTGTGACCTCTGACAAGTCATTTTGGCCCAGCCTGAGGATTTCCAGAGAAGCCTTAGCTCCCAGGACGGCCGAGTTCCAGGCTCGGATATTGTTACCTGTCAAGAGCAGATTCTGCAAACTATTCATACCCATCAAAAGATTGTAGGACAGGAGTGTGATGAGGTTCCCGCTCAAATCCAGAGTTTTGAGTCCATTGAGGTCTTTGAAAGGTGACTTGGCACCTTCGAATCTGATGGTGTTGTTGCGAAGGTATAGGGAGTCCAAAGTTTTCAGACCCGTGAAAATCGTGTCGGAACCGATCTCCAGTTTGTTCATAGACAGGTCCATATATTTCAGGGATGTCAAAGTGGAGAAGGCACCGTTCTCGATCGATTTCAGATTGCAATTACTGAGGTCCAGACGTTGTAAATCTGACAACTTAGGAAACGATCCTTTTGGGATCGTACCGAAGTCGTTTCCAGCCAGGGTGAGATTTGACAACCTAGAGCTGATCTTGGCCACGACGGTCATGTTAAGCCCTTTGTTGTTCCTCATGGTGATTTCATTGAGTTGACCCAGCGGGGCAAAGGTGCCTGCAAAGGAAAGGCAAAGAAGCTTCTTGGAAGAGTCATGACAATTTCTGGGAGCCCATATCATCTTGGATTCTGTGTCAAGGTTCGTGGACATTCTGATGTATATGATTTATCTAATAACCTAATAATTGAATTGCAATATCGTGTTACAAATAAATGTAGATACACAGGATAATGGAAAGGAGATGAATCACGTTATCTCATGAATGTACAGAAACTAATCAAAGATTCATAGTTGTGAAGAAATTTAAACTTGAAAAGTGTTCAGATTTGAAGAGAATATTCAACCAACGCCTAAAATATTAAAGCAGCANCATATTGGCCTCATGGGGACCCCCCTTAGGTTCTATAGGGGTATCCATAGGTTCTATAGGGAACTCTATAGGTTCAATAGGGGACTCTATAGGTTCTATAGGGAACTCTATAGGTCCCAAACTGAAGTCTAAGGGGCATATAGGATCCTATAGGATTCCTTTAGGTTCCTATAGGATTCCTATAGGATTCCTATATATTCCTTTAGGAATATATAGGAATCCTATAAGACATTTTCGTAAGGGATCGCATGCTCCTTATTCACACCGCTTGAATCATACCTCCCTCAATCATACTAATTGAGACTCTTCTTCAACAGCTGCTGCAAAAAATGCTTCCATATCATTCCACCTCGAGTTTGTCAAAATTAGAAATGTTTCATCCTCCAAAATGTCATCAATAAAATACTCAATAACATTTTGCTGAAGATTGACCACTTGAGGATAAGTAGCGATTTGCAATTACAATTTAAACTGGAGCAAAATAAGATGGAGTCTCTGAATCTTATCCCTTGGAGAACAAAGGCCTCCAGCCAACTAACTTCCTGAATTTTCCGGCACGTTTACAAGGCAAGCAATTTTCATTTCCAAGGGAAATGCGAAGAAAGAGATACCAATAACACCGAAACACAGCAGCTGGAATTTGTGTTATTGTCCTCAGTCAGCGAACGAACAGAGAAGTTGCAATTACCTGCCTGCTTACCAATGTCGAAATAAGACTTGCAAAAAGATCAGAAATGCGGTACGCTCCTCGCTTGTCAACTTCTCAGAAAGAGCCTCGACAACCATGTTTGGAGGGACTTTTATAGTTAATTTGTCTAAAGACAAGTTAACTATAAAAGTCCCTCCACACATTCCTTCCATAAATTCCACAAATCCTTGATCCTTGATACGCGCACTCTCCGCAACCACAAAGCCTTTCACTGATGTTTCCATAAAAGGAGATGTCCACATCACAGTAGATCGGACCAATATTGGTGGAAATTAGTGATCCATAGTAGGATGCCCAATTTTGTCCTAAGTTGCCCTTCGTCGGCTCCGATTAGGCCTCATTTCGGACTGCAACTAGTCTGTTTAGCAGGAAATTGGGTTTCCTGCATTCCTCTGAATGATCTTCCAAAAATGAAGCCAAAGACCCGATCCTTCCTCGCCCGTATGGATGCTAAGGAGATGCTAAGTTTACTTTGGAGAAAAGTCCCTTAGGGAATAAAATACCTTGGACTAAAAGACCAAGAGTAATACCTTCAAGAGCTAAAAGGAGGACACAATATTTGGTGGAAGGTATACTTCTAGTCTATTTTTTTCCTTTTATTGATTATTTTCCTTCTCTTCCTGTCCCCTTCTGCCATGAAGTCTATTTTAAGCCAATCAGTTCACTGGTGCGAATCCATTTCTGATGATCCCGAGATGGCACAAGAAGCCCACAGCACAACGGTTCGAGACTAAATCTTAGGTGACGCGATGAGGCAAGCTCGCTTCTCACTCGGATTTTTATAGCACCCACCAGCCCTCCAGATAAGGAATTTCATCCGGCAGAGATGAAAGCACACTGAGGGAAAAAAGAGAGGCGAGTGGCAACTGACATGGATGAGAGATATGACCTTGCCATTCGCCATTTAAATACTTGGTTTCTTTTTGAAAGTGTCAGCAATGTTTCACTTTAGCAGGGAGATCCGTAGTTCCCATCTTTATTTTGTCTCCAAATTTGGTCGAGGAGTCCAAATTCTTAGGATGAGGTCGATTGGCCTGTAACGGCTTCATGCCAA
>CAJPEV010004258.1:0-17137 GCA_905338385.1 Darwinula stevensoni | reverse complement strand
TCATTCTTAAGATACTTTGGTTCCAAGGTTCAAACTATCTAAAACTGAAAATATATTCGCGCTGATTTCCAAATGACTCCCAAGACTTACCTTTAAACCTTGAAGGCAGTGCAAAATTAGAGGCAACGTCCATGCAAATATCCACGCTCTTCCTTTATGTCTTTCCCGATAAATCAGGAATGACAGATGCGATAGGGCAAGTGCAACAGAAGAAAGTTCCGCAATATGCATTCTGCTCTCCGAATCCGTCAGAGCAACATCAATAATTTCCCATCGATATTTAAAAACTCTAAGGAAGATGATGAGACCAATTTTAAAAATGTTCAGGGAGAGATGTTGATGGAAAGACCCATCCAAATCCCGACCCATCCGACTTCATGGCTAGACTGGGATTTTCCCGAGGGGATATGGGCAGAAATCATGATGCTTCAGGCGTCGACATTTCCGAAATTTGCGGTGATTTTCCGCACAATCACCCTAGGAGGCATTAGAGCCCGGTCAAATGAAGATGGAGACAGCAGTCCTACTAGAAACTGTTCGCTGGCGTGAACATTCCATGGGAACCCATCCGGATTTCTCTAACAAATTATAAATGCGTCCCTGAAATCCAGAAACTTGTCTTCATCGAGGAATCATAGGACATTTCATGTATTAGTGTATAAAGATAAAAAAAATATTGAAAACTCTATAGGAGTAGCGTTTTTTGTAACGATTTCTAGCACATTTCGTTACTCTTTTTCGAAATGCCCTATTCAAGGCGCATGAGCTTAGGTATACAGTTCAACCAAGAGGCATTTTAAAGTCGCATGGATGATCATTTCAGTGGACGAAATGAAAGTCGGGAAATTGGTTTGAAAATTCGAATTCTTTGTATTAGGGGCTCGTGGTCTATGACTTTTGAAGTCATAGACCACGGTTGAAGTCAATCTTCCGCCTCGTTTGAAATTCGATTGCTTTGTCTTTCGATTTCGATTTTTGTTGTTCATGTGGCCAACTGTTTCCGATTTGTATTTTGATTCGACCCGTCAAACGGCTATCAAGCAGCAAATTTATCAAGGACATATGGCTAACTATTCGTCGAAGGTACCAAGAGCGACCACACTCAGTACTTCCCTCGGGACCCACCAATACATTCATTCACAGATCTTGAATCCCAGAGAATTTATATTTTCCTTAACAATCTGAAGCATGCCATAAACACATTACACTCAGATTTCAATCCTTTCCAAAGGAGGAAGGCACTGAGCGAAACAAGCAGAAGTTTCAGAAAAAGGAGATGTGTGGACATAGTTATATAAAGAGAGGGGGGGATATACGTTGCAAATTTCCTTTACGAACATCACAAATTCGATTTATCATGATCTAGAATAATAGACAGCTCATGAACATCGTTACCCTGAACCATAGGCTGTGTACCGCCTGCACAAGGATTGATACTGAAAATACACGAGTCAAAAAAATAATTCATTCCCTTTAGTATCCCACAGGAAGAGCGGCGGCTCTCGTTTCCACTGAAAAGTCAGTGGCATGAGCCAGTGAGACTGGCGAAAAGAGGAATATGACAGGCGAGGGGGAAGTGCGTGAGTGCGAAACAGTCGCGGGGCAGGCGAAGGAACATGGGAGAGTGAAGCGGGAGGGAAGTCAAAGAGGGAAGAGCTGCCCGCGAGCATTCAAGTTTTCATGCAAATCAGCAATTAAAACCTCGCATTCTCTATCCCTTTGGAGATTGTAAGCAATCTTGGTGTCATTGGATCCAAGAAACATCCCTCTTTGGGACAGGCACAAAAATCCTGCATTCTACGCCCGTGAGAAGAGAAAATCGACCCGGAATAGAGACATGACCTAAATTGTCAAATGAGGACGCAGGAAAATTCGACAGACTTCTAGGATAGTGGACGGATTCTCATGAATATTTATATTAAGTTAGCTAAGAGACTTTTAAAGAGATCTACAAGAGGAATTTTTTTAATTCAGCCTCGCTTTTGAGTTTTGTCCGTCAACGTCACGTCCCTTCCAAAAAAGTGGATTTTTCAGGCGGATCATCGAACACTGAGGGAAAACGGTTGGAGGAAGCCATGCGCAACCTAGGCGATCGACTGGGCAGGGAAGTGCTCAGTCCACTCCACGACGTGGACCAATTGGATAGGTATGAGTCAGCAAATGAGCCACTTGATTGCAGATCAAAGAGCTGCCTACAATTCCATCTTGGAGCTGGTGAATAGGACAACTGGAGGAATATTATTCATCGACGCACCAGTTGGAACAGGAGAGGCTTTGTCAGCAACTTGCACTTAGCCAAAATCCGACAAAAATAAAAAATTGCAATTGTAGTGGCCTCTTCCGGAGTTGCTGCCCTGATTGCTTCAAGTTGTTCGTACTGCGCACTCAACCCTGAGGCAGCCTGTTAGCCGTGCACATTCTCAATTCTTATGGGTATTGTGATTAGCATATCTTAATTTACGTGTCAGTGTTAATGATACACTTATCATATGTGAGGATGTAACCAGAGAAAGAAGAGGTATATCTATGGTAAGGGATACCCTTTAGGTACCAATAGGTAAATTACGGGTGAAAGGTGAGGTAAGTCACAGGTAAAACAGTGGTAAGTGAGGGGGAACAGTAAAATGTTAAGGGAAAACTCCGGTAAAATACAAGTAAAAGAGTGGTAAATGAGGGGGAGCGGTCCCCAATCTTGGAAAACATTATTAACCCTTTATTTCACAAATTTTGACTTAACGAAAAAAATGTACGTGTTTCATTCTATGTGTGTATCTGGGAAGTAGAGATGCAGCAGGACCCTTTTTTTTGGCGTCGTACCCAGCATCAACACCCCTGTGATGTTTCTTTTGTCCCTGCTTATTCTTCATACAAAGATCCTGTGGTAATCCCACGGGATTACCACAATAATTCTAGGATTCCCATGGAATGTATGGGGCCGCATTGTAATCCGTTACAGAAAATATATAGAAAAAAAATCATTAGAAGTGGAAAATAAACCAGCGATGTACATGTACGTTACGATCGTAAGTCTAATGTAAAATTCTTAGACCGAATGCTCCCAGATTGGATGTTGTTACATGCAGGTTGCAAAAACTATTTTATTCATAGTTATTATGCAATTCATAAAATGCGTGAAAACATGCACTATTGGAAAGGATACTTACTACTTTCTTGAAATTAAAATATATTTTTGCTCCACGCTGAACGATGAATCCAAAATTTTACTCCATATTCTCTGTGGCTACAACATCATATTCTCAGTGAAACTCGGTCCAATCGATGGCTTGCATTGACCGGAGGACCTGACGAATGAAATAAGTCCGCGATACCCAAGAAGGCAGGCGTCGACGTACCTGTTTTACGTAGTGAAAGCGGATTGGACGGATGTGTCGGGGCTCTGTGGTTATTAGAAAAGCGATATACGAGAGCCTTCACAGTGCGATGTCGGCCCTCTCACCTTCGTGAAGCTCCTCAACTGCTCAAGTGTCCAACAAAATAGTTAACGCAAGTTTAGCATCCATTCCGATATATTTATTGCTCTTGGTGCGTTGAAGTAACCATGGGTTTTCATGTTCTGTCGTGGAGATTTCGAATAGGCGGAAATTTATTAACAAATTGGTAGGACACGAGTGCCTCTCAGAAAATTCCTGCAAGCCCATCAGGCTATTCGCTGTTTTTATATTTCCTGTGGCTTTTCCAGCGTATTGAATAATTTTCATTCTTATCAGGTGAAGTGGATCAAAATCAACTTAGAAAAATATGAAATGCATTCGAGATTGTTTGTCTTTCGGGCAAACAAACTTACAATGGACGAACCTTCGGAGCTTTACGCTTCAAGAAAATGTCTAATGCATTTTAAGCATCCGTTTTCAATTCTCACACTGTCAATGTGATGAAACTCATTCAGTCATTGTTATTTTTCGTTGTGGCTTTAAGTTATTTCTGGGTGTGTGAGTTATTGCCAGGCTGATGTTAGCAACATGAAGCAAGTGGAGATTCTTCGTTTCCCTTGAATTGTCCCTTGGGGGTTTCTTTCATG
Organism: Darwinula stevensoni; assembly: GCA_905338385.1. Lineage (NCBI taxonomy): Eukaryota > Metazoa > Arthropoda > Ostracoda > Podocopida > Darwinulidae > Darwinula > Darwinula stevensoni. The sequence continues at coordinate 13,098 of CAJPEV010004258.1, read as the reverse complement.
CAGTGCCTCTCATAGCAAGACAGTTAGAATCAAGTTTTCTTAAGCGAAAATGCTCAAGGTTACCCATTTTGTCACTTAAGAAATTGAGCTCGGGGGTAGCACGCCCCCTACCTCATGATTTTTCTCATCCCCAAATTTCCAGTACGTACATGTAACACATGTACGTACTACACGTCTTCGCTTCCAATGTCCTCTCTCGAATGGGTTGCATTCTTGAGGAATTCGTAATTCATTTCCCGGTACTAGGGTAAGCATCCCGGTTTCTAGCCGGTCTCCAATTGTTGGCTAGTGAGTCTTAAATCCAGCATAATTAATTAATCTGCCCGTTTTCAGGCATTCTATCAACAATTTTCCCGTACGAGGACCTATTACTAATGTTTACCGGTGTGTGTGCACAGGGTGTCCCCTTCCTATGGGAGTCGTATCAGCGTGGTCAAAAACTGCGGTGTTTACCCTGTATGTTGAGTAGATAGGTGGAGCCTGTATTATTGGCCTTTGAATCACACATAGAAGATGGGCAATGTAAACATCCCGATATGAGACCCAACTATGAGCGACATCAAATCGCCAGGCCCGAATGTAGGCAAACAATTCCAAACCGTACTCACTGAAGCTTTTAGTAATAACATGTCTATGAAATTATGCCTTGTAAAAATTTGGTTGACGATGACAAAAGGCATTATGTCAATCAAATGAACGCAGTAAAAACGAAAAGAAAAGTGGGTATACTGTCCCTGATCTTCCCGTATAGAAAGGTGTTGCCTTCATTTTGATAGACTTTATGAATATAATTTTTGCAACAGATCTATTTTGGGGTCGGCTCAGGTTAGATTTCTAGAGGATTCCAAATTGATGCGATCCTCGCATAATCGGCCTGAATAACTGAGGGCAAGAAATGAAGACCTACTCGTAGACATAGGAACCGTATATTGTAAATACCTGGCGTCATTTAAGAACCACCAAGGCTGGAACATTTCGACGATGGGGAAGAATCTACGTGCATACCTTATTTGTTTAACACGTTGGCGACAATGCGTCCTGATTGCAGGACGCAGGTTCCAAAAAACGTCTTGTGCGCAGATATCTAGCGTTCCAGAAGATTATGATTTCATAATTACTGATAAAAATTCCAAAAAATTCAACTTTTAAAAAAATCTCGGCAAAAAAACTGTTCTCTGGGACCATGCGTCCTGATGGCAGGACGCATTTTTTGACAAAAAAATGCGCGTGGTCCCACGCNATCTCGGCAAAAAAACTGTTCTCTGGGACCATGCGTCCTGATGGCAGGACGCATTTTTTGACAAAAAAATGCGCGTGGTCCCACGCGGCGGACAAGCAAAAATAGGCTGGTCGTCAACGTGTTAACGCGCGTATCGTGATGTATTCCCCACCTCCCTAGAAAGCGAAAATGTAATATGTTCCCTAAATTGAAATCTACATCTAATTTTCATGTCGCCGCAGGGAGTAATGCACGGTGCTTCGATTCTGGTTCTGCTCTTGAGCTTCTTCAATACTGGAACATCGCCCGACGTCTTGACGTTTTATTCCGTGCACCCTGGACGGCGATACGGAAATGTGTCACGGAGTATCCAAGGAGTTGACTTTACAAAATGCAACATTCGATGCATGGAAGCTGGCCCCGCCCACCCTTGCTATGCGATGAACTTTAGGGAGCAGGATGGCTCTTGCCAGATGATTCACAATGATCGGAGCTACCTCGTGCCCTCAGATGGGTACGAATCATTCGTCCAATGTGAGTATCGCATGTCAGACGAATTTCGAGAGTGCGCGCACGTGCGAGCCCAATCATTCTATGAAGAATGATTGGACATTGGGCCGCGTCATCATGAATATAAACATATAAATAGTTTCTTTTTTTTTGCTTTTTCATACCATGACTTTAGGAAACAGCTTCCAATATTTAAAAATGAATTAATACCGATTTTTGATTCCGGATATGACCAATGGCTAACAGTAACAATAATAATTTTCCTTCGCACATTTCTCTTAGTGCGGTGAACCTAGCTATATCTTAAAGAGACCTCGCAAAATGCTCCAGTACACATCGTTGGATCAAACGACGACGCGCCGAAATTAAGTTTCATGACGTGATGAGTGGCACTTTCGTCTTTTGCCATTTAATTCACTATGTTAGTGTTATGTTAGTGAGATGCCTCTATTCAATTGCTTCGTAATAGGGAATTAGAATTAGAATGTCACCATGCTGCTTTCTCGGGAAAAACGAATCAGCTTTTAAGCAAATGCCTTAACTGAGAACCTCATATAAATATGTCCCTGGTTGTGTTTGTCTTCATGCGATGGAAGCAGTCCTGTGCCTGACGGAATACCCAAAGATCGAGAATGCACAAGAATCTTTCAAAGATTGGACCGGTGATTATCCAGTGCAACCGGGAAATGAGGTGATCTTCACTTGCAACCACCCGCGAGGTTTCACCGACGGATCCAGGGTACATAGGGCAACCTGTTCCTCTGTCGAACCTGATGTCTGGTGTACCACTTTCGTGAAGGACAATGCGCTCTGTCCGCTTCCATGTGAGCCATTCACCGACCTACTTATTTTCCCTTCTTGTGATGCGATGGTCAAGGATTGAGACGCCGGGGGGAGGAGGACGGGGAGCAGGGGCAGAAAGAAAATTGCTAACAATACTTCGTGCTGAAAGGTCTTTCAGCAATGTTTCATATTGTTTCACGTGAAAGATACAGAAATGACTGCGATGGTTCAGCTTAACATATTAAAGTAGATTTTTGGCAAAATATTTCCATTTTATTGAAATCTCAACTTAGACAGCGAACCTGTGCCATACGGTAGTCTCTAGAGGCATGGTCTTCCAGGGTCGGCTTAACAGGAGACCAGGGAATTTCCCGTTGGGCTCCATACATGATAAAATACATAGGGTAACTTGGCAGAATATGGCCTTTGTGGTAATATGGCCCTGCACAAGGAATCCCCAAGGAAGTATTTGCAATATTTTTTTCTGCATGTACTTTTTTTCTCACTAAGTCAGGCGTGGCGGTTCGCGCTATTGCTTCCATGCAATAGTTTACTGTTTGCGTTTCATGTCATGACAGATTTATTTGAGTTCTCATGATTGATGAAGTCAAAATAATAACGTAAGTACTTCGTTCCATATGTCGCGCAAACGGACCGCTCCTCGCCTCAACACGATGGTGATTTTTGCGAGGTGAGATTGAACGCGAAGAAAAAATCTTGAAGGAGGTTCCACAGGACGGCGATGAGGATGTCGCTGCAGATAGAAAACAATTGGTGCCGGCGCGGAAACAACGTTTGCAATGCAGTTGCGATGCGAAGTGCCTAAATCGGTTCTTTAGGTGGCGCTAATCGTAATGGCTAGAATGAGAGATGAACAACACGCAGATGTACGTAGGGAGCGTAGGGTCGCTAAGACCGCTGCACAGCAAGAGGTAGCGAATGCTGAGATCAGGAATAGGAGAGCCGTGCAGCCTGCTGAACAACTTGGTGCAAGAAACGCAGCACTCAGATGTCGAAAGCCGGAGGGAGGCTGGGATTTGAAATTGGACCTCCTACTTGCCGGTCAGGTGTGCTACCATTACGCAACGGAGCTCGGAACATTTTGTCATGATTCTCCGTGTCATCTCAATAATTATAGTCGTTTACCGCAGCCAGCAATATCAGGCTGAACATTTTGCTGTTGGGAGAGGGCGTTTGTTTCACATTATTGCGACAACGGAAGAGTGCTCTTGCCGCACTATTGCGGCACTATTCTCGCTCACTGGTGCTGACGTGGCGGCGAGGAATTTTAAGGAATTATTCCTTAGTATTGTGCCGAACATCTTCCGTCTGTGCTAAATTTGAATACGTTCTTGGAAATGGCCCGTACTGATTCGGAATCAGTGGTATCTGTACCATGAGCTAATGCTAATAGCCCATGAGCTAATTGACGATGTAAGAGTATTGAATGTGCTGGGACAACGAAATCAGCGAAGTCGTTTTGAGTCTCATGAAAACTTACTAAACCGAGGCGTTCACAATGGCGATTGTGGCAATGAGCTCGAATGTCATGATGATGGTGCTTAGGAAAAAAAATTCCCTGTGTATTGTAAGCTGTATGTGTATAAATCTAATGAAGGGGTTCAGTTCCGAATGGGTAATGCGATGAACAAATGATGTTAAGGAGACGTATATACCCTCAAAATACTTCCAAATACCCCTCATACCTCCAAAGTCGGATTTTTTCTGAACTCTGTATCCCAAAAGGTACACATGTACCACGTTTCAGATTTCTAACTTCTCTGGAACATGCTTAGAATTAGGGTCAGTCAGTCGTGATCGTCTGTATGTATTTGACTTGTCGTGCCTTCGGCGCTCCATTCCCTGGATAGTGATTCATTCAATAATTTATTTTCAAAGTGGGAAAAACGTATTAAAAGTATGTGTCCATCGGAATGCTCATTGAGTTTGAACAAACCAATATTTTAATCGGAAAAATTACTCCCATTGTTTCTTGCACGCCAAACTTCAAATCTCTTCATAATCTGCTATGAGGGGTCATATTTGAAATGTAGGACATGTACTCAGCAATCGGAAAAGGTACTTCTGCCTAAGTTTCAATTTTCTTCAGTTCTATCTTTCGTGTGATGAGAAAAGTTTCCGGAAAATGCGTCTTTTCCAAAAACTTCCCCATCAGGGGAGTTGCCAAAAAATTAATTTTCACTGAAATCAGTACTTGGAGAACTACGTGCATGCCAAGTTTCAGCCTTATCCGTTTGCTCTTTTTGCTAGTTCAAAAATATCCTTGGAAAAACTGACAGCCGAAAGCTGTGACCTGGGGGTTTGCACCATAAAACTTGAATTTACGGAGGGGAAATGAGTAACGTGCCTTAGAAGTCTTTGCAGCCCAAAAGAAAGCCAAGGAATGAAATTCCTTTCCCCCGGGTTCAAAGGAATTGAACCCGGGGCTCCTGATTGCCGGTCCGGTATGCTGCCACTACACCACCGAACCCGGGACATCCAGTCAAGCCTCTCGATACCATCCTCATCCATCTATAAGAGGGGAAAGCGGGAGGTTCCCATATGGGTGGGACAGAACAGGATGGCTTATTCTTGGATCGCAAAGATGCCGCCTGTTGAGTCGTTACCATCCCGTATATATATATATATATTTTTTTTTTTTTTTAAAACCTCTCCCCCCAAAATGTGTACCCGAAGTTGGCGGAACTCTTTCAAAGGTCACTCTCGAGAACGGGATGGGGGTGGCGCTGCTTTATATCGTTGAGTTTTAGGGCTGCTGACTAAGCTCGAGAATTCCCTCAGAAAATATTCATGGAAGACATCCGCGGATTGGGATTGACACTCGCACTTTCTGTCCGGCTTTCGCAACAGTCGGCTCCGTTCTTGAGAATGGGAGAGAGAGTCATTGTACGACTTGAGCATCCCCATCCCCCATAACAAAGGGATGTTCACACCTCGATGTGAGCTTTCACTCGGGAAAACCCACGCACAACACTTGAAGTCCCGTTTTCCTCCTTGCGAAGGAATCCAAGGGAAGGAACTCCAGAGGGGAAAGCGGGAGGTTTCCATATGGGTGGGACAGAACAGGATGGCTTTTTCTTGGATCGCAAAGATGCCGCCTGTTGGGTCGTTACCATCCCGTATACATATCCGTATATTTCACTCATTGGCAAAGTGATGGAGATGGTCTTTACGGACGAAGAGGACAGGGTCGTGATCAATAGGAAAAAGAGCCGATAAATGTAAGGGCAAAGATCTGACCCCGGCGAGGAAGTCATCCTCCCTTCAGCGGGATGAACGGGGACTCCAAGGGTCGTAGGTGGGGGACATGTAAAGAATGGGAAAGGGGGGCTGCTGCCTATAGCAGTGAGAGGGCCACTGACTTTTAGGGCCACCAAATGAACTTAGGGTGTCTTGACGAAGCGTTCGTGGAAGTCTTTCACGGGTCGGCTAGTGCTTCTCTGAAATACTAGCCAGACAATGCTAGAATGTTGAAGTATTAGCAAGACAATTCATGGATATGGAAAACCACCTGAAAATCCGACTCCTGGCAAAAACAATTGAATCTCGTGGCCCCTTGAACACTCTTGTTCACGCTTGCAGAAAGTAACTTAATAAAAAGTTTGATGCCAATGCGCGAATATATTGCAAAAGTTAGGGCGCATAACATTTCGAGTTTTTCCTATCCTGAAATTGCTATTAGTGGAACCGCAGACTTGGCCTGCTCTGTAAATCCTTAATACCTTGTTGTTGAAGGACGTTCGCTCCTCTCCTCGTCAACAAAGCTTGCCTGAACAGAATAACAAATGTCATGCCAAACACTCTTGCATGAGGCAGGTCAATGATATCATAGGCTGTTCAGATCAAGTCATAGTTAGACTGTTCAGATAGGATGTTCCTAGATAGGATAGATAGGCTGTTCAGAACCAGTTTCTGTGGGAGTTTTTCGAGGCCGAACGCAAAACTTAATCCACACTCCTTGGAATCCCACTCGCGCTTAGGAAAATCTCCATGGGGATATATTTCGGCGAAAAATTACCATCTCCCTTCATACGATGCTGGTTATTGGAAGTTGGGACTAACGTCTCAAAACCCAGAGGAACTTCACGTAACAATGAAATATGCGTAAAATCCTCAAGTTTAGCCACTTCAGGAGGTATAAGCTCCGAAATCGCGGATATGGACTTTTTCGATTTCCTTCAATCATCGAGCGCAGAAGGGGTGACCATTGTAATATGGTCTGGTGCTTAATAGCATTTCATACCAAAAAGCTATGTTAATGTTTAAGTAAGTTGCGGAAAATCCATGTCAGTTTCTCCACATATATTAAAGCATGACCTCAAAATGGCGAAATATATTAATGAATTGAAAAAGAAAATTTTCAGAAAAATCATGAAGAATCGAAAAGGAATTTGAACATTTTGATCAAAATATAACAAATTATCAGGTCCCCCAAGAAGTATTTTCCTTTTTTGAGTTGAATTTAGACAAAACACAGAAACGTTGTTAGTGCATTTCATTCTGTAAAGTAATTGCCATTACAATCAACAACTTTTTCCCAACGGAAACCAATATTGTAAATGCCGCGTCAGAAGAACTCCTGGTCTTTGGAAGCGAAGAAAGACTTTGATTCCGTTTCATGGTCCGCTTGTGTTTTAAATCGCCGGTTCCGCATGTGGTCGTCCAGCAAGAGGAGAAGGTGGTAGTAAAGAAGGAGAAATGTCAGGCCAATAAGGTTGATGTTGCAGAATCTCCCAACCAAGGGTGTTGAGTTTTTCTCGCTCCACTTTTGCCGTTATGAGGGCGCGCGTTGTCTTGGAGGAACACAACACCTTTCCGAGTGACCAACGACGGATGTTTTCGAGCAGCTTGTCCTGCACCCTTTGCAGTTGCACCGAGTAGACGTCCGCGGTGATCGTTTGGCCAGTGTTTAGAAGTGAACGACGTCGGCTGTTGTCCACCATAAACAAAGCAAAATCTTCCGTTGGTGCAGGTTTGGCTCTGGCGTGTGTGGCGTACTCTCATTGGGCTGTCGCCCAATGAGATACATGTACGGCGACAGCCCAATGAGAAGTACGATCGCTTAGTGTTGCATAACCCATTTTTCATCATCCGTTAAAAGTCGGTACAGAAATGATTCGCTTTTATGACGTGAAATCAGACATGAGCAAATCTGAAGTCAGTTGAGTTTGTTCTTTGCAGTCAAATCATGTAGAACCCATTTGCTAAGCTTGCGGACCTTCCCATTGCTATGCAGGTGCAATCTAACAGTTTCCTCGCTAGCGTCAAGTGTCTCTGCGAGCTGTTGACAAGTTGGCTTGGGTCAGACTCGATCAGAGCTTTCAACCCGTCATTATTAATGATGGATCTCCTTCCAGATCGGGGATCATCTTTAATTGTTTCATCGCCAGAAGAAAATTTATTAAACCAATTTTATGCTGTACGCTCACTAAACCCGTTCTCTCCAAATGCCTTGCAAATGTTCGGAGCAGCCCGCGTCGCTTTCTTACCAAGTTTGAACTCGTACAACAAAAACGCGCGAATAACTTCTGAAGTCACCGGCAAGGTCTCGCTCACGTAACACTTCTAAATAGGCTGATTTTGTTCATTTACTATACGCAAGTTGGTAGGCCTATTCATGCTCTTTCAAACGGTACATTGGCCAAACCAGCGCCGCCTGTGCGTAAACATATAAAACTTGTTCAAAGTGGTAACCTAATAAAAACGAAAAAACATTTTTGGGGACCTAATATATGTTCACTTTACACCATTCCAACCTCCCCCCCTCTCCGAAAAGAAACGGAGGAGGCATCCAGTACTAGGCAATTTTCGTTTCATTGATGTATTCCTCTCATTTGCAGCATCATGCATGAACAAGCACCCAATGATAGAAAATTCGACCGTGATGTATGAGGGATGGGATGGGAAATACCCAGCACCTCCGGGTGCCAGGGTCATCTTCACTTGCCATCATCCTGCAACATTCTCCGATGGATCAGCAAAACACAACGCCACCTGCTCGTTCCAATCAAGTGATACATGGGAAATATCACACAAAGTCAACGATATCCGTTGCTCAGGTAATTCCCTCCTTTTATATCATCTATCACATTCCTGAAAAATGTTGATGAGCAGTCATATCAATTCCCTTGAGTCTTGCTCATATTTCATTATGCATGAAATACACGTATCAAAGAAAGTTTTGCACCACTCCCAGATCTCTCCAGCAGTAGGGGACATATGTAAACAAAGCTTCCTCTTCTGAAGGTGTAACTCTATGTAAGTAAAAAGCTTGTTTCTGTTGCGGAATTAGTGAGAGATTACAGAGTTTATTATTCTTAACATGAGGCCTAGTTTGATTTGTGGTGCAAAACTTTGATATGTATTGATATATATCTACCCTGAGGAAAGTGAGTGCTATTTTACTTTCGAAGTAAAATAGCATTGCAAAACATGCATATTTCACGTATCAGCGATTGTATTCTACAATTTTCTAGAAAATATATCGAGCTTTTTCTTTCAAGGAGTTACTGAAGCGGACTTTTAAAGAATGATTTTATATGATGGTCGTGAAATTGATGATTTGCGATGTGAACCCTGTGCTTGCGCTTAAGTGGGCAGCAGTCATTGTCAACATCACATTGCACAGATATATTGCCGTCGTACCACCCAACAAATCTTTGAAGAGAAATGGCAAGTATATGCAGAATTCATTTGTTTCCTGCCGTAGGGAAAAAAAAATTTATTTATAAGCAACTTAACATGGTTCACGAGAGATGTAAAGGCACAGAGAGCCTAATGGTTTAGATAAAACGTGGTCCTATATAAATGGAGCTGAAAATCGCAAAGCTTTTCATACATATAGAGAGTGAAGATGAATAAACTCCACTAATAGATTCAAGTGTTAATGTCAATGAATGTTAATGTTAGAACGGAAAAATGCCATCAGTTTCATCCAAGGAAGTCTGATGGCATGATATGCAATTTAACGGCTAGAAATCATGAACTGACCCGGGGAATGGCGACAGGGGAAAGATCCACGAACGGAACGAGATAAAATGTTGCAAAAAGGGAGTGACGTTTCAGAAGGACACTGATGAGAGCCGAACGGGGGAAGATGGATCAAGTAGCATTTAACAAGTATTTCCTTTCATTTTCCCTTGCAGTATCATGCACGAGCAAGCACCCACTGATGGAAAATTCGACCGTGACGTATGAGGGATGGGATGGAAAATACCCAGCACCTCCAGGTGCTCGGGTCATTTTCACTTGTCATCATCCTGCACGATTCTCCGATGGTTCATCAAAGCACAACGCCACCTGCTCATTCCAATCAAGTGATACATGGGAAATCTCATACAAACCCATGGATATCCGTTGTTCAGGTAATCCCCTTCTTACATATATATCAAATTCCCGAAAAATGTTGATAAGCAGTCATATCAATTCACTTGAGTCTAGCTCATATTTCATCATGCATTAAACATATCTACCCTAAGGAAAGTCAGGGTAACCTTACTTTCGAAGTATAATTGCATTTCAAAATAGACATCTTTCACCTATCAGCAAATATATTCGATCATTTTCCAGAAAATATATGGAGCTTTATTTAGGTGCGGTGGTTCATCCGGAATGTCGACTGACGGAGAAAGGGAAGGAATACATCGGGACAGTGAACATGACAGAGACAGGAAAGCCCTGCCTCAGATGGGATTCACCTCAAGTCGCAAAATCACATCGAGCCACCGTCGTCGGGTTTAAGAAAGTGTTGTTCTTGGAAGAACATTTTTTAAACGTGGAATTACCATGGCATGAGAATTTTTGCCGGAATCCAACTTCGAATGAGAGGCCTTGGTGCTTCATCGAAGGCGATCCTTTGGGGTGGGAGTTCTGTCGGATCCCTCTCTGCGAAGATTTGAGTGAGGATCAGTACTTACGTTATGAGTGAGTTATAAGAGTGTTTTGAGAAGGTGGGGGAGGGGCGGGTGGGATATGTGGATTACCAGATATCACTCTGGGAGCATGGGCAAATGCGATGCTTAGCGGCGGTTGCGGATTGTCTGCATTGCGATTGCCCAGAATTGCAACTGCGAAAATAACGATCAGAAAAAAATCTTGCGCACCCACCCATCGAAATCCAATAATGCAGCTCTTCATGCGTTGCGATTCTGTTGTTACCCAAGTGTAAAATTTTGCCGTTTGTTTCATGAAAAGCAATCCGACATTGTGACCACACAGGTCATTGAATGCAAATTCATTTTTAGTATAGTAGTTGATTCTCTCAGAGGTGACACAATTCCAGGAAGACCTAACATGTCATCGTCATCGCCTTTGCGGATTTGCGGACAAAAAAATCAGCATCACCTGTGATGAAGAATGCTCGCCCTGTCATAACAAGGCAATGATTACATGATCAGGAATACAGAGTCTTCATAAATTATTGATTGTATTTTTAAAATGTGTATTCTAAAAACTACTTGGAATAAGTGCTTGCCGCAGACAGTCGTAAAACACTACATTTTCTGTCCAATTACCTTTAAAAAACTTCAATGCATTCACCGTTTGTCGCTTTATACACATTTAACCAAAATCTGGTAGGAGCCGCCTAGTTCAGAACGTGTTTACTCGTCCATACTGCTCAAAAGGGTCATGGCTGGTGACCATGGTGGCCACGGGATAGACCATTCGCTTCGAGTCAATCGCTTGGGATAGGGTTGATCAACATATCTTCTGATAACAAGTTCGAAGTGGGTGTTCTCTGTCCTGTTGGAAGTAAATGTTGCTAATCAATATTCGAGTTGAAGTTCCAGTTAAGGAACGAGAACCGTCAGTTTTAATGATGCTAGCAAAAGCGCAGTGTGTTTCTTCTTGCGCGATAGCCGTGACTCTATCGCCTGATGCATCAAATTATCCTTCTCTTGAATAATTGTTCGCTCTTCTCCCACCATAGGTGCACATACGCTTAAGTGCATTGAATTATAGTCAATTCAAGTATTCATGTGATTATTTTGATATTCATAAGCCAATTCAGGGAATGGAACACTGAAGTTACTCGTCCGACGTTTCTGGTCTCACATTCAGGCGTGAAAGAATGCAAGGTGAGTCAGAAAGGAGGGGAATACATGGGCACGAAGAACAGGAGCATCTCAGGCTTCCCGTGCAATCCATGGCTGGATGATACGAGCCTGGCTGAGGACAGGGTGTTCCAATACAAAGACTCGGCATTCCCGGATCATCTCACCGACAAGCACAACTACTGTCGGAACCCGAAAGGGAACCCGGGTGGTCCCTGGTGCAACATCCAGGATCCAACCGGGTCTGGAATACAGTGGGAGTACTGCGATGTGCCTTTCTGCCCACAGGATGATGAGAAGCAAGCCTGCAAGACGGGAGACCAATGCGAATCGAGTGAGTAGTCCCTTAAAATCCGCGCTCAACCTTTGCGCTGGAGCTATACCCGTTCATCGTTATGGGGTTAGTAAAATAATTCGTATTCGTTGGGCGAGGAAGACGTCACCATTTTAATATGGTATGATGTGTAATACATGACGTACCACGAAATTATGGAATTGCTTACAAATGCCGTGTAAAATCCATATGAATTTATCCACCTCCCTGATAAATTAATATGGATATTGTATGTAAGTGGAATTGATTGAAATCGATCACCAATATGAGCATTTCAAAAATATTTTAAACATAGCCAACATTTTTTCCTCAAACAGTTAAGGTGCTATTTACACTGTAGTGCAGCAAAATTTCCCCTCAGATTTTGGTGAATTTCTATTGCTGCAAGTGATGAATTTCGAATTATTTCCATTCATTCTCCATACAATCTTTCATAGAGATACAAAGTCAATAATTGACACGATCTGTCCCTGAATCAATGAGAGAAGAAAAAAATCTATTTTTTTATGCGGTCAAATGACTTTTGACGAAAAGTCAATTCGTTGCAATTCTTCATGTACGAATCGATCCCCTTCGTCAACATTTCTTGACCTCCGCATCTCCACGCGTTGAATAGTATGTATGACACAAACGGCATGTTTACGTTAATTTTACGTAAAATGAATGTCAATTTTTTGTCAATTTTATATCATTTTCATGCAAACTGTTGTCAAGAAAATGTCAACATGTTTGCAGAAATGTCACCACTTTGATATGCAAACGGTGATATAAAATTAACGTAAATTTTACGTAAAATTGACATTTCCGTTTGCATTCCAAACAGCATGTTTATATTCATTTTATGTAAGATTTAGGTTAATTTTCCCTTGGCATTCTTGCGTATTTACCGAGCCAATTAGTACTATTGAAGAGAATTGATGTACTGAATCTTCTATTCCTTTACGTTCTTCAGAACTATAGGGTGGTTGGACGAGTGCACGAGTACTCATCCTCACCAGCACTCAAGAGTACGAAAGTGACCTATTTCTTCTTCCTCCCGTATTGTAACCTCGGGAAGAGAAGTAGATGTTCAAATAATCTCTCTTTCTTTTAGGATAGAGAAGATGTAGTACTTGTGGGGCTGGGATTCTACTCTTCCCTAATCCCGTGCACTGCTGTAATAAAAAGCTTAACTTCAG
>CAJPEV010004257.1:0-19709 GCA_905338385.1 Darwinula stevensoni | reverse complement strand
TTTTTACCGGGGAATGGATCTGGCAGCGAAGAACACACGCACATGGAAATGGGGTCTGTACAATTATACCCCACTCAGAGGCTTATCATTCCACCACCTCAGCCTTGTCTGCTTCTGTATTTGATATATTTCACTGAGAACATAAATTAATGTTCGATATTATGCCCGAAAAAAGAGAACCAGTGCGGTTGATATGAGGAAAGGCGACAGAGGTTCAGCCGCACGCTCCTTCACGCACCTTCACATGCCGCACAGGTATCTGAGACCCCTCCGAGCTGCCAGGCACGTGAGCACTCTGGAGGGCCTTGCTCCTACCTGCACACCGACACATGCATCATCATCTTCCACTGAATCTGAAACGATTTCTGAAAAGGACACGCCATCAACATCTATACTCAAGACATGTCCTTAAGAACCCTGCTCCTTCCTCTTTTAGTGCACACATTGATAGAGACTGGCCTGCTCTTTCCAGTACACCATCCAAATCCACACATATGAAACGTGCGTCCTCTTTCTCATCTCTCAATGACATTGAAACCAAGAAGAAACCCAAAGATGCAATCTCACAACCACGGTCAGAATCACAATCACCTCAACCCCTTCCTCCTCTGCCCCTTCTCCCTCCATTGCGCTGATCCTTTCTCCCCACGAGCGAATGCGGATTTTTTTTCCCTCTTTTCCCTATCAACCTCAATCTGGAAACACGCCAAGTCGCACAAAACGAGGCCCTTTCGGATATCCTAAAGGATTGCCATCCCGAGACGGTCGGGAAGGACGAGCATCAATCTCGGGTTGGGGCTCCTCTAACCTTCCTCGATGCCAAAGGGACTCCTCCGACCTCCTTCGATGCCACAGAGGCAAGAGGGAGCCAACGGCACGAACAAATGGCGGGTCGATAGAAGGATTACGCTCGAGTTGATTAAACGATTGAAACCGCCTTGAACGTCCTGAAAGTGCCTCAATTTTTTATAAAATATAAAATAAAATCCGAGAAAGAAACGCTGCAATTAAAACCTGTCAAATGGGACAAAGCGGTAAAATAAAACCCCACAAAACGAAAGCCTTTCGCGACGGCGACGCCCCATGTGGCGACGAAGGTCACCGCCGGCGACAAAGGGCTCTCCTTTCTTTCTTACTCCCTTTTTAAAGATCCGGGGGACCTGAATGGGGCCCGGCCACGCGACCGCCTTCAATGACGGTCATCTACATTTTAAAAGGCGTCCTCGCAAGGAAAAAAAAAAAACAGGGAGGTCATGACGCCAGGTGCCAGGAAGTGCAAGAACCTTTCTTTTGGATTCCCCTGAAAAGACATTAGATTCCCCTGAAAGGGCATCTGACCCCTGTCCCGGGCGGCGACAGATGGCACGAGGGCATCTGGCACGAGGGCATCGCTTCATCTGCAAGTGAATGCCGTCATTCGGTCGCCTTTCCCTTTAAAGGAATCGCTAGACGTTGACCGGATTCAACTCTGCCCGTTTCATTTAAATAACTTTTTCTTCTTCTTCCCATTTCTTTTTTTTTCCATTTCTTTTTATTTATATATATATATATTTTTTTTTTCTTTCGTTCCATGAAGAAAGAAATGAGGCGGACAGATCCGGGCGATTCCTATGGGAAGGGAATTCGAGAGGGAAAAAGGAGAGAAAAGAATGTCCCGCGGATTCTCTCTCTCTCTCTCGAATGTCCCCCCGATTCTCTCTCTCGAGAGATCCAAGAGTTAGACGGGGCGGGGATAATAGGATCAAAAGCAGGCGACACGCCGTTCCGACTCTCCCCGGAGAAAGAAAAATCACGACTCCAAGAAAGTACGAAAAAAAAGGGAAAAGAAAAAAAAAAGAAGAAAAAAAAAAAAGAAGTTGGCCAAAAGCCAAATGGGTGGCCGGGGAGAGTTACATGATATCTGCTAATCGGGCCTCCCGTATCCATGACAACACCATTGATTGTACATGGGGAGCAAAGAGATGGACACGAAGAAATCCGAAACCCTCTTTCTCGGTATTACCGGACTTGGCTTTTTTCCATGTGTATTATGCCGTCGGGTATAATCATGTGGACATGTTCCCCTCCTAATTAATTGCACGGGATTGAGGACGGGTCCAGTGATTATGCGGGGGAGAGGGGGAATCTCTTCCCCTCGTTTCGACTTAGGGGATTAACGGGGGGGCTGCGCCCCCCCCCCCCCCTGCCCCCCTCCGATTAGGTCATCGATTCGCGAAGTATTAGATAGAAGGCCGAAAAAGTAGATTGTGAGGATCCGAAACAAATTTTTGGACGTCTGAACTGGGAAATGAGATGGGAAAAAATTAGGCTTTTTTTTTCAGGGCATGGCTTGTCGAATTGCATAGACCTGACGCATCAAAACGGGGACAAATGCGGGTTTCGAGGGATCTTAAGCACCTCTCCAGAGAACATCAGAGCCTGCTGACAGCGCAAAAACCCGAATCAATTTTATTCATGACACACGAGGGGAGGATATTATAATGTGTCTCTCTCTCTCTCTCTCCCTTCCCCATCCCCCTACGACGATGAATAGGGAGAGGAGGAGCGGAGCACTCTTCCCCACAAAATGACTCCTCTAGATCATCACAAAAGCATCTCTTTGTCTGCCCCTTCTCCTCCCTTTCCTTGGCTTTGCCTTTCCTTCCTTCCTTCCTTCCCTGTTTTCAATGAACCCCATTTCGAGACACTTTCTGCTCGAGGAAATGGATCCTGGGAAATGACCCGGCCGACTCCATCTATGCACGCTCGCTGAGCACCCCGGATTTGAGCCTGAAGTCCTCCACGGCGGGAGGAGAATGCCTTCCCTGCTGGAGGTGCGCGAGGCCTCACTTCACCTAACTGGCATCCCTTCAAGGTATCGCTCATCCCCCGTTCTCTCTCAAGGCGTCGCTCCTCATGAGCATCTCGGGTTGTTGCGACTACACGATCCCCCTGCATTCGCGCGTCTATCGAAGCAGCTCCCTGGCACCGCGTCCTCCTTGCTGCCGTCATGCTGACGTCACGACTCCCTCTCCCCATTCCCAACAAATCAAAGAGCGGAAATGGCCGCATCGAACACTTTTTCCTCCCTCCTCTGCTCCTTTTTCTTTGCTGCGGTCAGCGCAGGATGGACGTGATAAGGCACGTTCATATACACCGATAGATGGAGGCAGTCCCCTCCGTTATATCGATTCTCTGTGGCTCTCAATTTATGGGTCCGGCGCGAGCGAGATTTCCTCACCCGATACTACATTCCCATCATACTGCTCACCGTCATCATCGTTATCGGCGTCAATCGGGCCGGGTCCGCCCGCTTTCAAGCCCACGGAACAGGTATACGAGGTCCTTCTGCATCGTTAAAAAACGAGTCCTTGGATCTCGTCCTTCCACAAAGGTCTACATAGTATATCAACGGCGACAGACTATAATTACAGTGCGGCTTAATCCCACCAAAAGAAATAATTTGCTTAAATGCGACCATAAATTACTGAACCATACTCAGATGCAACGGAAAAGCAATGCTTCAACGATAACCGAACCAGGATATGTTCCAACCAACAACGAATCGCTTGTGCAGCACTCAATGTCCCCGCTCACGCTCACGCTCACTACGATCGGTCTCGTAAAGAGAAACGGTCACTGCTTCTGGAGATCTCGCGGATGAGAGGCTAATAATAATAAAAAATCCCTGCAAAAATACGACCAAATAGCGGCAAATGTGACCCGAATGCGACCGTATACCCCGAAATACGACCGAATTATGACCGTAAGAGTGAAATACGACCTAATCCTACCTAACAACATGGGCTTATTTTTCCTCCACGGGGAATAAAATAATCCCATAAGTCACTGCCAGGATTTCCTACGGAGATCCCCGCACCACGAATCAACCATGCACATAAATCCGTTCCCTACACATCGCACACCAGCCTCCCCAAATCAAAGCAGACGAAAAAAATAATAATTCTGCATTACAGGCCATCCAGTAAGGTCCAATAAAAGAGCCCCGAGAAGACACCCTGTTGAAAAAACCTCATGAGACCTCATGATTTTCTCATGAGATCTCACGAATTTCTTCACGAGATTGTCCGAATATCTCATGAGGAAATCCTCATGATGTAATCCTCATGAGGAAATTCACGAGGTCTCACGACTTTCCCGTGAGGTTGACCGAATATCTCATGAGGAAATTCTCATAATATAATCCTTATGAGATACTTAATGAGGTCTCACGACCTTCTCATGAGAATTGTGCGGTTCCTCATGAGGCTTCGAAATTTCCTCATGAGGTTTCTTCTGCAGTGCACAACCGACGCGAGATGGCGATTGTATAGCCGCTCCGATGGGATGAATGCCCCAATCTCATTGGAACATTTCTCCTGTACTCACCAAGTTGTATGCATTTTTATTTCTACATTGAATATAATCAAATATATTTGATTTTCGAAAAACACTTGTCCGAAGAGATAGCCCAGTTTAGGGAGACTTCAGACAATTCTGGCCTACAAGATAGAATGACGTTTTAAGGATGGAATAAATGACAGTTGTTTAATCGTATATGTTCTTTTGTATATGATTACTTCTCTTTTAAGGACTCGCGGGACCTTCCAAGCGGAGTCCCAAGAGACTTTTCGTGGCTATTGAGCCACGAGGCAAGTGGCGCCTCTATCTGAAAACCCCATGAAGTCAACCTCATGAGATATCTGTTTCAGACCTCATGAGGTCATTCTCATGAGACCTCTGTCCGAAAACCTCATGAGAATCTCATGAGGTTTCCTTTTGAGATTCTCATGAGGTTTTTTCCAGCAGGGCAGCAAGACGAATAAGCGGGAGGAATTGGCAATTATACGAAACCCCGCACGTAAAGGCCATTGCGTGAATTGGTGCATTCCGCCTCGCTCCAGCCATATCCCAGGTGCGCCTCTTTCCCTCTAATGAGCCGGCATAGATCACCCCTTCGCCCTTCTCTCTGGGGATAATCCTCCGACCTCCCTCGCCGCATCCGCCAGATTTCTCTAAACGTGCTCCCTTAATAACATTTCGTGGCGAGGCGTACCATTCAGACATTTTATAACGTCAGCGTCAAATTCGGGGTGGATATTCAAAATAACGTTAGAACAAGCTTCAGGAGTCACAATTGAGTTTTTTTTTTTCATGATTCGCAATTTCCATGAACGCAACTCCCGGCAAATTCGATTTCCCTCCGACGACTTCCAACTCCGACTTCCAACTCCACCGCTTCCGACTTCCCACATACCGCTTCCGACTTCCCACATACCGCTTCCACTCCGGATTTCCATGCCGCATCTGACGCCCACGTTTCGTCATTGGTAAGTCCGCGACCGATCGCTTTCCGAATTTGACCTTTAATGCCAAGGCTCGAGTCGACATCGACCAAAGGTTGACAGCAACCTGGATTTGACCCCTTTTTAATTTAATAAATTAACTTAATTAAATAAATAAATTATTTACTTGATTTTTACCCATACAGGAGGCCCCAAGATGGATTTAGCTCGAACGCCAGCCAGTCACACTCTGATTGCTGCATCCAATTGTGCGCCTTCTTCTGGCCCCAAAGTCATTAAAAGCAGCCCTGGGTGCCGCTACGGTAATTTCCTTTTTATGCAACTTCGGAGCAGCGTTTTAGGTTCAGGAATTCTCTCGCGAGGACATTACAGTACCTCGGTACCCGAACCAGTACCTGTCAGAGGAGGCAGACCGCAGAAAGATTTGTGCACTTGCAGCTGGATTCGCGGAGATACGATTTGGCAACGCGTGTTGCCCCTCTCTCGAAAAAAAAAGTCAGGCCAACTCTTGGGTGAAATTACGGTGGGAAAAAAAGTACTGCTTTTCGGATAACGCACGCGCCTTGGAAATGAAACGACGTACCAAGGCGAGAAGCATAACATTGGATGGGGCACGTTTCTGTCGCAATTTCGTTCCCGCTGCTGATTGACGTCATGCGGCTCGGATTCTGAAATTGGCCGCTTCTGGATTCATCAGCGTGGGATCTGCTCGCCGCGGCCGAAGATGATTGCGTCCGGGGACGGGTTGCCGGAAGATGGCAACAGTTGCGGTCGGCCTGGCAGGCCATTCGCTGCCGTTTCAACGTCGAGCCTTTTTTCTAACGACCTCGAGGACGTTGGCATCTGAGTGCCAATCGAACGACGAAGTGCACATACCAGGAGCCATCTGTCATGTCACATGAAGGACGGAGTTCTGCAGATCCGCCCTCCCTATTTATAACTGCAGATCCTCCTCTCCTGTTGACGTCAGAAGGTAACAAGGAAACCGCTTTCCGCTTTCTTTCGTTTCGGTTTTGCTTCACTGCAGGAATGAAGCCGTAGGAGCTTGTAACAGGCTCGGTGGAGACGTTTCGTGTTAATATTATATTTCTATGTTTATTTATTCGTTAAAATAATTTGCAACTCGTGTCGTCGCTTCAACACAGCATTCGAGCCACAAAACCATTTTCCAGAAGAGCAAAACTGCAAAAATGGAAACTCTCACTGCCTTCCGCGACAGCGTCCACCCCTCGCGCGCGACGGCGATCACCCCCCCGCGCGACGGCGACACCCTCCCACTCGCGACATCCCCGCTGATGAAGGCAGGCGCTGCCGCCGAGATATGAATGGTCTCTAATCACCGCTGGCTTCTATGATTGATCTCCCCTCGCTGAGGGATGGAAATGCGGCTGACGTGCGAGAGGGAATCTTCCCTTTTCTTTGCTGGCACGGCTTCAACACTCCCTTTTCCCCGTCATACATCATAGCCATGCTCTGTCCGCTAATGTGCTCATGCCACATCGACTCTCGCTTTCGAGTCGCTCCAATTCGCTGCCTGCGTTTTGGTTGAGATTTCTCGTGCCCGAGACGCCGTTAAAATTCTTTGCCCCCAAGATTCTTCGTCCTTCGAATTCTTTGCCCCTAAATTCCTTATTCTCAGAATTCCTTTCCCCTAAATTCTTTATTCTTCGGATTCCTGCTGAATATACAGCAATTTTTTCGGGGAAATTTTTTTAGGTGAAGCAAAAGAGTTGGGACTCACCTCGATGCCGATTCGTCTGCTTGTCGAACATGAGCATGGCATCTTCTATCTGCAAAACAGGAAACAAGGAAATTGCATCAATCACTCTGACAGGTACTGGAAGCAGCGCGTAGACAAGGCAGTCTCAAGTGGCATCATTATCCCATTCCTGTCACCACAGGCGATCGCCGGAACTCATCGGCGGGTGCCGTCATCGGTGCGCATTCCGCGGGTGCACCCCGGAGTGTCGATCGATGGGGTATAACGAAGAATAATATTCGTAATGAACTCAAATGACACCGTCATTATGAAGGCGCGGACAGGCGAGGCGAAAGAAAGAACCTCTTCATTAACGAAGTTGTTCTTTTTTTTCTTTCTCTCTCAAGGCAGTATGGGTTGAAAGAAAAGACAAAGAGGTCCTTGAGGAAGACACTTGAGACATATCTATAATGAACCCACGGGTGCCAGTGCCTCTCCCTCGTTCGCTCCCTGAATAATATTCTTTCTCAGGCATGCTCTTAGTTCGTTACGTGAATCTATCTGCGAGGCAGGGAGTGGATATGGAAAAACGCGTGCCAAAATATCGTCTATTCCTGGTGCTCAGTGGAGCAGAACTCCGAGATAAGAAGCCGGCCGCTTTCCCCCAAGCCTCTTGGAGGCCCTTACATGTTCGTGTGACAGTATGAATGCCTCTTCCTTTTCATTTCATGGACGACAAAAAAAAAAATTTCACGAAATTACAATGGGGATGGAAGAACAGGGCCGGAGGCTTCATCGGAGCGAAGTTCAAGACGGCAGCGGTGCGGCCTCACGTGGGCTGCATCCCTCGGGGGATGTCTTGCCTCCCTTGCAAGCACCGTTAAGGTATCACTCCTCATGAGCTTCGTGTCTTCCTTCGCCCCATCGATCCCGCACTTGTCTGGTACCGAACATCTGCCTCCCTGAATTCCGCGACGCCCTTACTTCCTCTTGGCAGAACCCTCTTTTCGGAGCCGGAGGAGCGTGGAGAAATTAGAGACTTGAGGCATGTCGGCGGAGCCAACAATGCCAACTATGAGAATCTCCTCCTCCGTCGATGCGCTCATAAGACCGGCATTGTGACACTCGCTCATGAATTATGTACCGCAAATCGACGAGGACGAGGACGAAGTGTGTCGTGAACGCGAACAAAAGGAGCTTTCCATTTTATTCCTTCCTGCTCCTCCATATCCCGTACAAGATACATGAGCCCCTCTAATTGGAGCCCTTCCTCCAATGCTCAGGCTTTTGTGATCGCATTACTCATACTGACGTTCCCCTATTCACATACAAAACCCGCGAGTTCCGGCATTGTTCCCTCTTCGAGAGATTACAGTCTGACAGGGAGAAACCCCATTCAATTTTAATAAGTTGTGTTTATTTATACTGTTCTGCGTAGACTCTAGAAGGCATAAGATGGGGGAAGACAAAAAGAACTCATGAATATTAGAGTTTATACATGAAGATATTGATCTCGCCCCGTATAGTGGCAAGACAGTGTCCCGCAATGACTGCTCTTTTTTTTCAATTTATCACGCTCCTCCGGGGCACACACCGCGGAATCTGCAGTTGCATCCCGCATATTGGCCTCCGGCGCAATTTCCTATTTTCGACCGAAGATTCTTGAAGTCGCGTGAATTGCCTAATTCAGTTGCTCAATTTGCAATCTGAAGGGAAAAAAAATCTTTCAAAGGTCACATTCGAAAGCAACAGCAGAAAAGGCCTCAATTATGCAGAAGCTGGTCGCAACCATTGAAATACTTTTTTTTTTACTGCGGACACTCAACAAAGAGGAGCGTTTCTCTGGCGAAATTGTTCCTTAACCCTTTATAGGGCAATCTCTCCTGAATGAGACGGAAAGTGTACACTATAGTACCAGTACCCTATAAAGGGTTAAATTGCTCAATGCGCATGTAATTGTATCAACAAAAGCGAATGGCATAAATAAAAAAGCAAGCAAATATGAAAACGCAGGAACTTCTTCAAACATAAAAAAAAAATAGCAGAGTGAAGAAATAAAGAGACAGCACATCTACTCGAACTTCAATTACAAGAAACCCCGACGGCATAAATCCCCAAACCACAAAGAGCCAAAACCCTAACCACAGAGACCATAAACCCCAGCCACAAAGTCCCGAAACCCCAACCACCTCCCGGTCATCGATCGACCGCCGATCAGTCAATCACGGCCGAGCCGGACGCGACGGGGGCAATCAAGGACTGGATGAAAGGAGGAAAGAAAAGGGAGGGCTAAGAAAAAGAGCTCGAGACGGGATAGGCATTTCGAAGCGCTGGCACGGAAGGGCTGATAACAGGGCGCAAAAGGAGGGAAAAGATTAAGGAGGGACGGGAGATAAGCGGGGGGGAAAAAAGCACAGCCTTTCCGAGGGAACCCTCACGAAAGTATTAAGAGGCCATGCGTAGGTATGTCGGTATCCCTTTAGATATATATACGTGTCTGCTGGTATGGTTTCATATATGTGATTTCTCCTGCCGAGCACGCAATGAGGATGTTGGTTCGATATTTCCAATCAACTCTTCGCTCATGCCCGGACCAAGGTCCCTTTTCTTTCTCTCCTTCGGACGGTTCGGTTACTTCGTCTTATTGACGAGTGATATAATCGACCCACCCGCGATTTCCCTTCCCAGCAAGGCCCGGAGATCAAGTACGGAGAGCGGGCAAACATAGCTGGCAGGGACACAATGAATACAAATCGCCCACCATCGCTCCCCCTCTTCACTGCCGTATATCTTTGGCATGCCTGCCTTCTTTCTTCCCTTCCTTCCTTTCCATGTATTTCTCTGTGTCTCAGTCTAATGACACTCGGGATGAGGTGAAGCTCTGGCGCCGTGCCATTGCCTGCCTCCCAGCTCCTACATATTTGTGAAAAATGGCTTTGCTCACTCCTTTCCCCTCGCGAGAAAGAAAAACAGAAAGTGGCCTGATTAGTCCCAGGCCTCGTGGCGACTGACCTTCGTTACGAATCCTCATCGATCCGACGGGGCGGCAGGATTGGGGATTTATCGCGGATCATGGGATTAGATCGCGCTAATCCAGCCTTCGCAATTATAAGGGACCTCGTAATCCTGTTCGTTGGTATTCCAGCATCGTCATTCTTCGTTTTTCCTTTTCGTCTTTTTTTTTCCTAAGTTCTTTTCTTTTTTTCCTCGAAAGGGAGAAGCGTGAGAGGGATATTGAATGCGTTTTGCGGCAACGTGGAAAAGGGGGAGAAGGGGAAGAGGGGCAAATTCCCAAGGTGCCAATCCCAGGCCTGTGTTGAGCTGTCATACTCGTGCCCTCGGCCGATTCAGCATTTCCCTGCTTTGTTCTTCTCGCCAATCCGCGTAGTTGAACGGGAGGTTGTCGCGGCTGAGATCGTAATTGGAATGTGGGACTGGCGGGGCATTGTTCGACTGGTGGGGGGGAGGAGGGGGAAAGGGGGGGGGGGGGGGGGTGGGGTAGACAGAGGAAAGAGACAAAAAAAAAAAAAAACAGGGAGGAGTACCGGGAGGTCGGAAGAGATCCATAATGCAATAAGGAAGCAGACTAACTAGGCTCATTAGAATTGCGAATGTTCATCAGGGCGAGGGGGGGAACGGAGCACCGCCAGGCTTGCCTCCGGGTTACTAGGCCTTATTACGACCTTCCCCCTTTTTCATTATCCACCTTGGCATACATAAAATTTTTTTTTTTAAATCAAGAATTTCAAATCCCATGCCGAACGCACAAGGAAACTTCAGGCTGCCAGTCCGGAATTCCTGGAAATTTTTAGCATATGGAAACCTTCAAAGTGATAGGGGCGAGGCCGACCGCACAAAAAAGAAAGCATTTTGTGGTCGAGAAAACCCTGTTCCCCCCCCCCTCCCCCCCCTCGGCCACAAAACCAGTCGTAAAAAAAAAAAATCACTGCCTTCTCTCTTCCAAACCCCACATTAAACTCCACAAAAAAGTAAGGACTTTTTTTCTTTTAGTTTTTTTTTGCCCGTGTCCCTAAGGGAAGAGCCCTTAGATGTGTTTTTTAACCGTCTCCTTTCCCCTGTCTGCGCACCAGGCCAGCTTTCATCAGTGGGGCATTAAATGGACCGTATAATCTGCGGAAAGGCCTCCTCCACACGACCGGGGGAAGGTGACCTTAGCGGGGCCAACAAAGACGGGAAATGCATTCCTTCCAATGCAGAGCAAGGCTGCATTATTTAAAATATTTATATATGTATAAAATTACTCTTTCTTTTCATTCCTCTTCCTTTGTAAATTTTTTGCGCAATTTCCTTTTTTTTCATGTCCTAATTTCCGTATATCTCGCCCGAACGTTGACCCCTCGGCTTTGTTTAAGATTAGTTGTAATGACCAGGTTGCCAGCTGACGCTGCTGGCCCTTTCTCTGCCCCTCTCATGGCCCTTTTTACCCGCTCATCAACTACGTGCCGCGACAGACGGCGCGGAAGAAAGGGAGTTCACGTGTCGCACCCATGTGCCGGAATCGCGATAAATACTGTGTGCGTGCTTCCTTGCCCCCCTTCCGTGGGGGTTCTCCCACGACTTCGCTCGGGCACGGTTCCGGTAGACGTAAAAAAAAATAACAAATTGTACCGTCATTGCACCGTTAAAAAACACAAGTGTTAGAGGAGATGGAGAATTATCCACCTCATGAAAAATCCCCGCTGCAGCCCACTGTCATCGCAAAATCCCCGGCGTTAAATATAAAAATATCAATATAATAAATATAATTCTAAGTGACCCCTCGAAATCCCAAGCAATGTCCTCTACGTTTCTTCGGCCCTTCGGTCACAAGTTGGAACTTCCTCGAATAATTTTGCAAATTCTAGTTTCCACGTTTTGACGAAATTTAGATGCATATAGAAAACGTCGCAAATTTACTAGCAAAATCACAAAAAAAATTGAGTCAGAACCGAAGCGCTCACTCTGGTTCATGACTGTACGGGATAAAAATGGACTTGGAAGATCCCCCCGGATTCAAATTCCCAAGCCCCCGGAATCGAATTCCGGACTGGAATCCCTTTCTCGATAACGTCCGAAAACCCCCCCCCCCCCCCCCCCCCCCCCCCCNATTCCGGACTGGAATCCCTTTCTCGATAACGTCCGAACCCCCCCCCCCCCCCTTCGCCTCCCCCCTTTGGGAATCCGAGATTGATGATACTTCGAAAGAGCCTATATATTTTGTAGTCTTTCGCAAGGAGTTTGTGCCTGCATAATCCGGGGCGCAAACGGCCATGGCGAACGGGGTTTCCATCTATATAACCCTCGAAAAGGGTGCAGGAATATCTCATTTATATAACCGGAAGGATTATTCATACATGCAGATACGGCCTGGTTATTACTCGCGAGCCGACCTTATATCTGCATGCATAGACGCACACAATGGACCATCGCCCATAAATAACGCCTTCGGCATGATATATTCCCTTTTCAAACATCGAAGATGGAACCCAGAGCACGGAAGGAGCCCCGGCTGATATTTCCGGGGATCCGAGAAGGGGAATGAGGGAATCGAATGAGGAAATCAGGGGAAACCGGAGCAGACATAGATTGGATCTTCCATGTGTGATCTAATTACGACGGAAAACGGATGGGGAAGAGAGAGGAACAAGGAATAGAATACATACACCCCTTTTCCCTCCACAAACACGGACACGAGCGGCCGCTTTTGTGCAAGGACCGGACGATGCAGCGATCTCCCCGCGCTGCTAACATCCCTCACGTGGCTAGCATCCCTTGCGCGCTGGGATCAAGGCATCCCCAAGGCGTCGCTCCTCATGAGCGTCACGACCGTTGCAGGCAGCGATCGCCGAAAGCTGCCTGAAACGGGGGGATCAGAGGATATAATCAAGGGAGCAGGAGGCCTATAGAGGCGGCAGATGAGTATATTTGAATGGAGTTAAGTCTCGGTTCTTGCCTGGCATGCAAAGGGGCTTTTCCACGCCTCGAGGGGGAGGCTCTTAGTCTTTTCCTTAATTAGCAGTGTTAATTACGAATGGGACAAAGCCTCTTCTTCCTCCTTTGCTCTGACGATGAATATGCACGTCCCTTTCCCTCCCTGTCGAGCTCTCGGGTGGGCTCCGTAGAAATACGAACAAATTGCGTTTCTGGCTACCCCAAATTTTTCTTTTACCTCAACCTATTTTTTATTCAAATTTATTTTAATGCCCTGCCCTCCTCTCTCCAAAGAGATAAACGGAAATAACACGTTATGAAATATTTAGAGCGGAGCTATTCGTAGAATAGCTCCGGTCAACGTCGAAGCGACATGCCTCACGTACGATAACAGACTTGTCCTAATTGATAGGATGGCCATCGATCTACATGTTTACGAATGAATGAATGCACCATTGTAATCGCGATAGTGGCATCCCGATCGATGAAGGACCGGCGTTTCAGGCCCCAAAGAGAAAGCTCGTTAGGGATCGTACGGACGAGGCGGAACACGCACGGTCGGGTCATGGGCGACCTTTGACCTCGCGGCGTGAGGGACACTCCTCCCCGTCCCAGGTCAACACACTCATTGTTTTATCCTTGCAAAAAAAAATTATGGTATGCCCGGCATCCGCCAAGGCCGGGATGTCTCTATCTGAATTGCTTCGTCCTCGACGGCGAGGGATTATGTTTCAGGCACTTCCCCGTCGCCAAGGTCTCATGCATGAGGAAAGCTGCGAGGTCCTTACCTTGCCGAACTGTTCGAAGTAGTTCTTCACGTCCTCCAACGTGGTGGGGGCTGAAAGACCGCCAACGAAGATCTTCTTCGTTCTCGTCACCATCTGCGGATTAAACAAATAAATACAGTCGCCACAAAGTCAAAACAACTGAATAAAAAAAAAACAAAGCCCAGCAAGTCATATCGGCCAATCGGCACCGCAATGGCTCCGCGCTGATGGCTACAGAAAGGAATCCCCCGACTATAGACGAAATCCACCGCCTAGAGAAGGGATCCACCGCCTTTAGAAGGGGGAACCCATATCTCATCCCCAGGAGACACAACCTTGATAGGGATCGACCCAACAAGGAGAGAAAAAGAAGTCCCGTTCCCCCATCACGCGGATATAAAAAGGGAGGAGATAATTACTTGGAAGGGGGCAGCACGCGCTCCCCAATCACGGACTCCCCGCTGCGAAATCAATTATTCCCCCCATTCGCCTTACAATGATCCGGGAATTTTCACCTGTTGGGCGAATGCGGCGCCCCCGCGGGACGTCACGATCCGGTCCCCCCGGCCAGCAATTTCTATATAAATGTATATACATATATCCCATGGGCCGATCTCTTTGACGACTGGGGCTTTTTATGGTCTTTATCAGCTTATCATGTACCGAAGTATTGAAGTACTGCACGAGGATGGTGCATGAGCAATAACTCAGATTCTCATAAATTGAGGATTTGTGAAATCGATTGAGAATCGATTGAGCTGGGGTGGGGAAATTGAAAATAATTTTTTGCTTGCTTGTTTTTTCTTCCTGAAACTTATGCCCGCGCGCCGCATCGGCGACTCTTCACGACGCCATGCATCACAATATGGAGTTTTTACGGCAAAAAGCATGGGGGGAAAATTCCTCCTCCCCATCCCCTCGCCCAGTCATTCCCCCCGACCCCGCCATCGACTGCGACGCAGCGATCAAGCGAGGAAGCACCATGAAATATGAATTCCCAATATCTCCAGCCCCGGAAGCCCCCGAATTACGAAGCGGTTAAATGATGGAAGAGCCCACGCCAGGAAGGGCATGCCAGGAAGGGCATGCTAGGAAGAGCAGTGCGAGATGGATCGCAGGATGGAAGGAAGTTTGACAAGATTT
This sequence comes from Darwinula stevensoni, assembly GCA_905338385.1. Classification (NCBI taxonomy): domain Eukaryota; kingdom Metazoa; phylum Arthropoda; class Ostracoda; order Podocopida; family Darwinulidae; genus Darwinula; species Darwinula stevensoni. The sequence continues at coordinate 4,884 of CAJPEV010004257.1, read as the reverse complement.
CCCCCTGCGACCATGATGAATCGGCCCTCCGCCTCATATCGCCCCATTCCGTGTCCGCCCAACTTGGCGTGTCGGTCCCCGATCGCGTGTGGGGCTCTCGCCGCGTGTGGGGCCCCCGCCGCAGAAAAAGCCACTCGAGTTGCAGCGCAGAAGGGAGAAAGTTACGGGAAAAAGGAGGGGCAAAAGGAGAGGGAAAAAGCGGCCAGATAAGGCTGCAGATTCCCCATTTGGGGGGGGGGGGGGGTGTTCTCCCCGAGATGGATCGTTCTGCGCCCATCGATGGCGACGTGGTCTCCGCCGTCGTGACTATTGCCTCCCTGGAAGGGAGGAAATAGTCACGACTCGAGAACGCCAGATGAGCTGATGAATATTCAGATCAGGTACTAGCCGAAGTTCTTCCGGACTGGAAAGTGAATGATAGTATACGTCCCCCTTATCAGCGGCGAAAGGGGCGCACCCACTTATTGACTGTTTTATTTATATAAGAAAGACTTGCCAAGGCGAGAAATGGGAATCATGGGAAAGTCCGCTTGCTATCAGACACGGTCAACATCACGTTAGCGGAGTTTACATTTACACGTCTCTCTCCGCGATAAGCAGGTGCAGGGCGGATCATGTTTATACAGTCCCTACCCCTCGAGTCCTTCTAATAGGAAGATACGAGGCGGGGGGAGCGGTGGAGAGCAGAAGCGAGATCCGATCGTTCATGAGGGGAGATACTGAGTGTGGCGGGCGAGGAGGTATCAGCCGCGGGAACCCGGCGTCACGGGAACTGCATCCTCCAGGGATGACATGCACCTCCCTCCCTCCCCCTCCGCTCTTCTGATGTTTGCGGCATTCCTGCGAATTCGCACTGCCTGGCCGCCCGGCGGGAGTGAAACGACGCGCGAAACAAAAGCAGCAGGAGCACAATAGGATTCTCGGACGGAAGAAAACACGGCCATAAACTCCGCTGGCCTCCGCTGGCCAAATCTCGTCAACAGTATAAATAAAAAAATGCGGGCTGGAGGAATTGACAGGCCTCCCCGTCCTCATTTCGTGAAAAATTCATGAAATTCCATGAATTTCCGGGGACCGCTCCGCAAAGAAGAGCAATAGAGCGAATATCTTTTCTTCTGGATTTGAAATTCAGGACGGCAGAAAGGCCCGGGAGAGAGATAGAAATGGAAACCAGAGGGGTCAAAGTTGAAAGATAAATTGGATCCTCGGACAAAAGGGAAGGGATTGGCGCTGCCCGGTCAGGTGAAAAGTATCGGACGAGCGGAGCATGAGGGGCGAGAAAGAGACTGATGAAAAGGGCGAAGGAAAGGGATAGAGGAAAAAGGAGAAAGATTTCTCCTCAAGGATATTGGAGCTCTCCATCACTCAACGCCGGGGAATGAAAAGGGGGGGAGGGGGGGGGGGGGGGGGGAAGGATCCCCCTGCCATCCCTGCGCTTTTTGACGTTATTGGAGAGGACCTCGGGTCAGCCGGCGGAACGACGCAAGTTCTCATCCGAGAAGACAAGTTTTCTTTTTCTCTTCTTCTTCATCCTTTCCATTACGAGTTCTGGGGCGAACCGTGATCGATGAGGGAGATAGCGATTTTTGCCCCCGGTCCCGCCCCCCTGCCCCCCCCCTCTTGCCCCCCCTGCCAAACGTCTTTTCCCAGCCCCGAGGAAATTTCTGCCAAATTTCCATCGCCTAATCCAGATGGATAACGAGAGGAAGATGAACCCCTTTGTCTTTGATGTCGATCAGCCTAGCATGAAACGCGGTTCCCGCTAATGAGGGTCCGACATGTCCAAATTCCATTGTTTCGGCCCAAAAGGCAAACTCATTACCGGAAAAGGGATGTAGGAGTGCTACTGCGACGAACCCCGCAACCGATACCATCAAGGACCATCAAGGACCACCAACGATGAGGTCACCAGCCCCGCCCATTCCCAAGAAGGAAAAAAATTTCTTCCAGAGGGGAAAAAAAAAAATCTGCACCCTCAAAGGTCAAAATTACCCAAGTCGAAATTATCCAACTCGAAAATTACCCAAGTCGGATGTGTGAAAATTCCCTCGATAAACCTCTGTGGGATCGGCCCCCGCATGCAATATCCTCATCACCCCGCGTCTTTAATGAATGCAAAGCAACAAATTATTACTCGATTACCCCTGATCAAAGGGGAATCCCAATTACCATCATTAGCCTCCCAATTACCGTCATTAATTGCCTCAATAGCAGTGACGTCACGAAAGCGTGCTTCTCAAAGGGGAGGGGGGGCGAAATCTTCTCACGAGGAGCGATCCCCCCCTCGGGGACGAAAAGGGAAATGAAACACCCCTTCCGATAAATCAGCCCTTCTGATGAAACAACCCCTCTGATGAAACAACCCTGGTGAAACAACTCCCCTCCTATGAAACAACCCTTTTAGTCCAAAAGTCCAACTTTTTCGTCTGCTATCCGATTCCGCGGAATCTGATACCATCTCCCATCGACAACAGATCTCGAATCGGCACATTTTCTTTCTTCCAACAGGAAGAAGGAAAATGGAAAAAGGGAAGGGAAGGAAGAAGGGAAGGAAAAAGGGAAGAACCGGACAGACTTGATTGATCGAACTGGCCCTCTGCCGGAAATAATGGCCAGTTTTTTCCCGCCCCCCCCCCCCTTCTCTTCCTATAAGCGACGGTGATCGAAGACCACAGAGAAGAATCGCGCCGATATCGATGGCAGATTATTTCCTTCATCGATTCCGCAAATTCCGCGGATCGAGCTGCCCGATAGCAACGAAACTGTGCCATTATAATGGAGGATAGATGGCATCCAAACTGCGCCATTATAATGGAGGGCTGAGTGCGTCGAAACTGCTCCATCAACTATGACGGAAGGGAGAAAATGCGCACGATCGATTTTTGCACACGAAATTGCAGGCAATTTGCTATTCTACTGTGCTAATTCAGTCCGGATCGAGCACGAAAACACTCCATATTTTATTTCGCATATATTTTCGTAAAAAAAAAATTTTTTTAAATAACTTGAGAGTAAATTCAGCCAAATTTTTTTTTTTTAACTCAATATTTATAGTCATATATATCGTCGTCGCACTATCCTGTGCCGTATTCCGCAAGAAAGATGCAAAATAAACAGATGTTGCTTCTGCGCATTTATGGAGTTCCGGTACTTTCTTCTTTTTTTAGACACCCTGTATAATTCTCTTTTTTTTGCCTTCTCCGCCGCCGAGACGCATCCGTAATGCATGCGGAATGCGCCATCACGGACATGCATGCCCACGACGGAGCCTCCCAAGGCCAAAGAGCAAAGCGTCCCTCACCGGCAAAGCGCTCCTCACCGGCAAAGCGCTCCTCACCGGCAAAGCGCTCCTCACCGGCAAAGCGCTCCTCAGAGAACCTCCTTCACTTGACGTGAGGCGGCTGATTGAATCCCTGGAAGTGGAGGGGGAAGCTCCTCGAGAGGAGTAGCTGACAATCGGAAACTGCAAACAATGGGAGGCCACGTGCGACTCACCGGATTAGCTTCCAACTGAATTCACCGGGCGACAAAGCGCGACCGTCGCGAAGCCATATGAGCGACGACATTAATATTTGGTCTTACGTAACAAAAACTTCCATGCAAGAGAGGCCTTCCCCTCACAGCATCCCTGCCTCGCGAGTGTCTAACCTTATGAGTGCTTAACCTCATGAGCATCTCGCCACATGAGCATCTCCACGCGACTTCTGGGACAGGTCAGGAAATATTTCACACACAGAGTAGGCGCATTCCCGAGATAAAAATGAAGATGTAATCAGGCCTGAACATACATCAGTGTCAGAAACCGTGGCTGCCGCCATCTGCCCCCGTCAGCCAAAGGAAGAATGCCATCCATGAGAACATCTCCTCCTCCTCCTCCCTCCTTCCCCCCTCTACCTCCCTCCTTCCCCCCTCTACCTCCCCCCTTCCTCCCTCCCCTCCCTCCCTCTTCCCACGGCAGAAACGCAGTCCCAGGATGTCGCATGAATTATCTGGAGTTCCGAGGTACTACAGACCCTGGCAGAATATCCCGAAGACAGTCACGTGAGGGGGGAAGCGGGGCAGAAATGTCTTCTCATATTCATGACACGAGCTCGAGGGACATGAGGGGCTGCCTGACTGACAGGGAAAATATCGACTTTCGGCATCTCACGTCACTTTTATCTTTTTCCCTTCCCTCCCTTGCATAATTCTCTCCTCCACCCTTCGCTGGTAATGAGGTGCACTCACGAATCGATACGAAACGACTATCTGGGGTAACAGCACGAGAAAAGACACTATCTCGCGATGAGAAAAAGTCCCTGAATGAATAATCGAGTGGGAGAAGCCTTGAATCAGAGGATCACGACCGGCAATGACTTTCCTTTTTGTCCCTTCGGTCGACAGCCTGTCGCCGAGGAGGCCAGAATGAGCCGGAATTCCGACTTAATTAGGTCCCGTCGAGAGACATAAGGGTGGTGGCACCCATCGATTGATCGGGAAGGGAGACAGCTGACGGGAAGCATCTAGGCTGCACGGCCCCGGCCGCGCCAGGGAGGTATGGCGGCCGCGTCCGACCGAATTCGTGGAAGCGGCGAAGCCCTTCAGCGCGACTTTACGACTCGCGCCAGGCAATACATCCACCCCCGTGCGGGAGATGCTCATACTCATACGCTCGATGTTTATCTAACGCGAGAAATATGACCAACACATTCCCCTCACCCGGCGTTTCCAACATGTGGCAGATACTCTAAGGATGGTTCTCGGGTGTCTCAAATGGCTATCTGAGACGACCGATTCCGAGTAAAACGCTATACACTCGAAGCAACGATCTCGATCCCTTCCCCCTCTCACTACTTGCCGCTTTGAGCCGGCCCTAACTCATCCATCCCCCCACCCCCCACTCCC
>CAJPEV010004256.1:6651-23670 GCA_905338385.1 Darwinula stevensoni | reverse complement strand
TGTGCTTGATCGTCGAAGGCCTTGTCCCGCAGGTGATTCTTGAGGGCCCGGAACAAGTGATAGTTGGAAGGGGCCAAGTCCAGAGAATACACTGGATGGGGTAAAACTTCCCAGCCCAGTTCCAAAATTGTCTGGCAAGTCATCTTTGCAACATGTGGACGAGCGTTGTCATGCAGAAGGAGAACTTTGTTGTGTTTGGGACGCTCTTTTTGAATGATGCCAGCCAACTTCTGAAGTTGAGCAGCATAGACGACGGCAGTCACTGTGGTACCGGTTGGCAGGAGCTCATAGTACAACATTCCTTCTGAATCCCACTGACAGCAGAGAAGAACCTTCTCATGGAACCCTGGTTTCGGTTCAAGTGGCAGCAATTCTCCTCGTGGAAGCCACTGACTCTTGTGAGTATGGTTGACGTAGAGGACCCAGCTCTCATCTCCAGTAATGATTTCCTTCAGAAGGTCCTTTCTGTGCGGACGAAGGAGCAGTGATTCGCNAGCTCTCATCTCCAGTAATGATTTCCTTCAGAAGGTCCTTTCTGTGCGGACGAAGGAGCAGTGATTCGCAGACACTGACACAGCTTGCTTTGTCAGAGTCGCTGAGCTGACGAGGGGCCCATGTCGAGTTAACCTTCCGATAGCCGAGGTCGTTCAGATGGTTGCCGATGGCCATGTGGGTGACTCCAAGTGTAGTCGCCAATTCACGAGTGGTGGCGTTCGGCTTCGCGTTGAGGGCGTTCCGCAGGGCTTCGTCATTGACTGTAGATGGACGTCCTGAGTGTGGTCGATCTCCTAAGGTCGTGTCGCCAGATTTGAAGCGTTTGAACCATTGAGACACTGTGGAATAGTGGATGATATTGCCCTTGAATGCAGCGCAGATGTTGTCCGCGGCAGCTCTCGCAGAGTGTCCTTGGAGGAACTTGTAGTAGACGATGGGGCGAAGAGTTGCTCGTCCGATCGGAGCCATGGCTGCCAACTAATGGCAGAAGGCACCTTATACAGGGTGCGCGAGCTATTTGAGAACAAAATTTGACTTTGAGGAAAACAAAAATATTAAGTAGAAAAACCAATATATTTTCATAGAATTTGGTACATATGTTCTTACATACACATAACAAAAGGCTATTCAATAAAATGACTATTGCGTCTGGGGCGTCGTTGAGAGGGAGACCAACAAGCATGCCCATAATACCAAGGACTCGTTGAGGGCTGCCATCGGGGACATTATGGCAAACATAAATAAGAATCACCTGATCAATGCATGTAGTCGTTTCAGAAGCCGCATCGAGGCCGTAATCGAGGTTGAAGGCGGTTTTATTGAATAGTCTTTTGTTATGTGTATGTAAGAACATATGTACCAAATTCTATGAAAATATATTGGTTTTTCTACTTAATATTTTTGTTTTCCTCAAAGTCAAATTTTGTTCTCAAATAGCTCGCGCACCCTGTATACCCCGAGGGCAGAAGCTTCGAGAACATTCCAGCATATACAAATGCAAAGTCCCACCCATCATTCCTTTGAAGATTTTTATAAATTGTTTTAGAAAGTGTAGCAAGACTTTCTTTCCAACCCAATAGTTACAGAGGCATATGAAGGTCAGTTGCCCTCATGTGTAGCAACCTCATGCAGTGGCATATTTTCCAGGGAGGGGGCAGGGGGGTGTGGCTGCCCCCCCCCTGGCATCCCCAGGACAGGGCTTGGTGCCCCCACTTTGCTGCCCTGTCCCCCCTGACTCTTCAGCCAATATGCACTACTGACCTCATGCCATGTTTTACTTACAACCATAAGACTTGTCAATGGATATTCATCACATATCAGACATGATGCTATTTGTCCATCACACTTAATATTGCAATGCAGGTAAAATATATTATACACAATACAATTGTTAATATATGAATGCATATATGGTGGTGTATGGCAAATATATGATCATACATGACCATATAGAATCATACACTCTGTCATGTATGGAATTTTCGTATTTTCTTTGTATTAATGTGTTTTCTTTTAAGTTTGGGGGGCACATGTCGTGCCATGCCTTCAGTGAACAATTCCTTCATTGGATTATTTAAGGAAGAAATAGTTTTTTTCCCATCTATCTTGTGAGTTGTCAGTCAAGATGATAAAGACACTCTTACCTGAATAATTATGCCAAGTTTTGTTATGAAATAGCATTACTTATGAAAATACTTTTGGAGGTTAAAGTATATAATATTGAAACTTTCATCTTCATTAACAAGGGTGCATATGTTGAACACTATGAAACATGAGTTCTTGGAGTAATTGACTGTGGTCTATGAGCAATTAAAAATGAGTTGATTACAAGTAAGGTATGATGACTTGCATATGAATGATCATACGGTATTTGATGGATTATGGACCCTATTTGGATACAGGCATGTTTCAGGTAATGTCACCATACATATCAATAGATATGACATGGCATATAAGGACATTATATGGTGCATTTGTATGAGTCAATGTATGAAAATGTATGGGATCATATATTTTCCTTCTTATATGATTTTATGTGACTTGTGTCAAACCCCATACATGTTTCACATATGTATTGCATTATATGATCATATATATGCCCCATATATGAAAATAATATGACATGGCATATATAATGGATTTGTATGAGCCTAATATATGAAAATATATGGGGCCATGTATTTTCATTCTAATATGATTTCATATGACTTGTGTCAAACCCCATACATGTTTCAAATATTTCATATATGAATTGCACTATATGGTCATGTGTATGCCCCATATATGTTGGGTTGGTTTGATATATGGCCATTTCATATATGTTCTTATATGAAATTTTCACATGGGTTTGTTTTTCAATAAATTCATAATTTTCAAATTGACTCCCATCTTCCAGATTAAAAATTCTCCTTGTGAGAGCCTGTCAGGATCCATCTGAGATCATTCTTTTGAGTCAGTTTAATTTCTGGGTCTTAGCAAATACATTCCTTTGCAATATTTCCAAGCCTCCATCTTTAGTCTTCTATTCCTGTGCCTAAGTGACTTCTCAAAAATTTTATCCAGCTCCATTTTCCCAAGAAACTTATACATTATTATATTCAATTCTTTAAGGAATTTTGTTCTTGAAAGCTTTTCACCAGGAGGACCATGCCTGTCAAACAAAGATTTCTTCTTCTCCATCCCTTAATGTGAAACAAGACTCCTTTGTGTCTAAATCCACGTTTCACCCAGACTAATTGTTCTTATGGGCACAATTTGTTTGTGCAACCAACCTTGGAGCCTATCCATGTGGCTTTTGATTTATCTTTATTGGTTTTGAGCCCACTTATTTTACTGAATTCTTCAATTAGCTTCAAACCATTTTTGAAGTTAGTTTCTGTTTGATCCGAGTATAGAATTGTATCATCAGCATATTGAAAAATTTGAATGTTCAAACCTTCAAGATGTGTTCCCTTGATTTTTGGATTTGCATTTTTCTTTTTAAATACTCGGTTGCAATAATGAACATGATAAAGGGTCTCCCTGTAGTCACCCATGCTCTATTTGAAAGTTTCCAGAGAGATGCCCATTATGAATTATGGCACATCTGGCACCTTGATGGAAGAATTTCACTCACACCATTATACCATTGCCAAAGTTTAATTTTTGCAGTGCATATTTAAAAAAATCCCAGTTAAGTGAGTCTAGGTTCTTTTTAAAGTCGATTGTTTGAATCATTCTGGGCAGATTGCTACTTTTGCACAAGTGCATCACATTGTATGAGAGCAAGATGGCTTCTCCTATAAAACACCCTCTGATGTATCCTTTTGTTCAGAAGATATGAGGTTAAGCAGAGCTCTCTTAAAGCAGGTTGCTAGGCACACTGAAGCAATTTTATACAGAACATCCATGAGTGACATTTTTTTAATAATTCACTAGATCATCTACCATCTTGAGGTTGCTATATTTTTTTTTCATAGAACAGTTTGCAGAAGTGACCATATTGTCACTGATAGGGAAAATTAGAAGTTGCCACCTAGAGATTGGAAGGGATAATTTCTGAAGAAATCCACACATTCCCAGCATCAGTTTGGACAGGAGGTCCACCTGATGAAGCAATGAAAGACTTAAATAAATTTAGGACATGGAGCTCGCATGACAAGAGTTGGAGCAGATGAGGAAGAATATCAGCTGACATCATTCATGCTGTACAGAATGCTTTTGAGTGCAGTCCAAGAACATTTGTCCAACACGCATCAGTGGAACTAGCGGTGCCAAAAACCACTTTTCACTGCATCTTCAATCATGTTCACAAGGCTACTTCCAATGACAGTTCCACTGAAAATTTTCGGATGAGATTTTCATGTCTTTGAACTCACATCAAACAAGCTCCTTGTCCTCTTAAATTCTTTGATCACTTTGACAGTTGGACCTCCATATCCAAACCAATGCTGAAAACATGTATGGATTTCGTAAGAAGTCATAACTTCCAATCTCCAGATGACAACTTTAATTTTCCCTATCAGTGACAATATGATCATTTTTTATAAAATTGATACTGGCTACTCACTATTGAGGTCCCTCACTTTAAGCATATGACATTGAGGAAAATATTGCTTTATCAGAAAAATAGATTGGGACTTTTGGGACACCCATTATTAGCCCACCCTTACTTCCCATTTCCTATCTTTCCTCTTCGGTTGGGGGGGGAGAGGGGGTCATTGTTCATATTTTCACTGAAGCTTCCAGTTTGTTGACGGTTGTGCATTGATAAGAAGCTCTCTTAGCATTTGCTGGTGTAGCCACCAGTTTTCAGTATTCCACATTCTTATATGTGCACCTCTAATTTCACAGGCATTAACCTAGTGTTGGTGAATTTGTTGCCTTGCATGAGTATCCACTGCACATTCCAGAGGATTACCTCTCAAAAGCAGTGGTTCACCTTTAGAGTAGCAGATTCAGCTTATTTCTGACACTGCTTGATCTCATGTACTCAGAATATGTGCAATGTTCACTTTAAAATGCACCAGTGAGAGGGGAATGCAGCCATCTTGGAGATGTCGCACCAGCACACTGTTTTTTCAGAGAAATTCTGAAGTGGCAATTGCAACTGGTTTCACAATAAAAGCTGATGATCATGGGGTCATTTTGAAAGTCTTTTTATTTTATTTTTTAACTGTTTACACCGCTCAAATGCCTTAGTGGTTCTTCAGGTGTGGTGCAGTTCCTCACTTTAATGCAAAATTTTATGGCTCTTCAAATAAAATTTTTAAATTCTCTCATTTCTACTACCCTTATGGAAATTCCATATATGACAGCGTGTATGGTTCTATATGACCATTTATGATCATATATTTGCCATATACCACCATATTTGTATTAATATATTATCAATTGTATGGTATATAATATATATTATCTATAATATAATATCAAAAGTTATGGTCTAATGGCATCATGTCTGACATGTGGTGAATGTCCACAGGCAAGTCTTATGGTTATTAGTGAAGGCAGTATGAGGTCAATGGGCCAGAGGGGGTAGGGCAGCCAAGGGAGAGGAGTTCCCAAACCCCACCAAGTGATATTGGGGGAGAAAAATCATACCTCTAAGGGGGTACCAGGCTCCATCCCAGGGGATGCCATGGGGGGAAGGTGGTGGCAACTGCACTCCCTGCTGTCACTGCATGAGGTTTTTACATGAAGGCCATGACTTTCTGATGCCTCTGCAAGTAATATTTTATTCACTCATTACATTGTACATGAAAAATTAGCTATGTATAACCTTTTAAAGTTACTTCCCAAACCTCTACTCTCCCTAAATTGCAAAAGTGTGTTGAGGATGAAAAAAGTGGGAGAACTCTAGGGCAGCAGTGAATGAACTTTTCAGTTTCCTTTTTTCATCCATGTATTCAGTTGTGCCCCTCTATTCCCCTCCCTCCTTCCCCCCTCCACTGGTTCCATTTTATCAGAAACTGACTGAAATTTCAAGGAAGTTGGCATGAGAAAGGAAAAACGAATGTATGGATTATGTACCCCTTTAAGGGTGTGGGTATTGGTCAGGTCAGGCATTCCCTATTTGGAATTTTATATGTAACTTCATTTCTTGTGACTTGTTCTGTCAGAATTGGAACAGCTATGGAGTAGCACAACCTCCTCCCTCGTGAGAGGTATCATCCAGTGCTTCAAAGATGCTCCAAGAAGTGAGTCCTGTTTCTTTGCTTTTGCAGTGATAGTACTTCAGAGGTTGTGAATAGTAGCATCTGTCACCTGTGCAGCACTGTACCAAGGAAATTTGATATCCTGTGTGAGATATCAATCCAACCCCCACTCCATACCTCTCCAGCTTCCCCAGTACCAGCAATACATTATGTGTTGATTTCTATGTTTAATTAAATTAAATTCATCATAATTTGCAATTTTTTAATGGATTTCTTTAACATTTTGTAGCATTTTGTCAACCCATTGGCACCCCTCTTGTTGGTGTCCTATGTGGGAACACCTCTCAGATCCCCCTCGGTACAGCACTACATCTGGAAGGGCTTTTCATCCATGATATGGCTGAAGTTTTGAATGGGATACCCTCTTGGTCCATATAAAATTACCTTGGAATATTCTTGTCAGACTCGCATCTCCAGGTGGCACAGCCTATGCAGAAAAATCATATATGATTTTATAAGAAATGGGCATATATGATATAAAATGAGCAATTATGGATATATATATATATACCTGATCCTATTGTCTTATTGAAACAATTAGTATATGATCATATATGGCAAGGCCATATAAGAATTTAATCAAAACCATGTATGTAAAAGATATGGAAGAGCAGATAAGATACTTGTATGACATAGTATGTCTGTCTAGTAAATAGAGGGGCTTATATGTCACACCTGATAAGAGACATGACCAAGTCAGGTATGAAACATACATGAAATCATGTTACTCTCACAAGTCTCTCTCAAATGTAATTTTTACATTTCAGGAACTAAGCTGAGAATTGGATCTTCATCTGTCACTTTTGTGAAAATAAAAAAATATTCATTTCTAACAAAAGCACAAGTACCCCCAAAATTATCCCAGAGTTATCTCCTTGGGACTAGTAAGAAGTCCCTGAGATAACTACTAGAGGCTTCTCAGCAATGTCAAAATATCTGGGTGCCTTTCGTTCTGAAATGGACTCATTTCCTGCCATGCGGGACAACCGTTTATTTGTAAAGGGTTGTTCTGTATGATGTTTTTTGACTGAAGATGTCTAAAAGACATCTCTAAGAAGTCCTGAAGACATTCCTTTCAAGGTGTCAGAAACCATCCAACTCAAGATGTGTCTGGGCAGTCAAGTCTGGGCAGGACTCAGAAGTCCTGCCTCTTCTTCCCATATGTTGTAGGGTTACATAGGAATGCACGACCTTTAGGCCATGACAGGATTCTGAGTCCCAGTTTATAGTAGTTCACCTTATATTGTCAAGTTGACAGCAGTCCACAGTAACATGAAGCTGCTGTATTTCTTCCAGCACTTCAAAAATGGTGTTTTCTTTTGCTTTTATTTCATCTAATACATTTCTTTCCCAGCCAATTTTTTCTATGTTTTTGTGAGCTATATAATGGAAAGTAGTACAGGAATGCTGGGAAACATACAACATAAAATAAGGATATGAGTACTAGTTGAACTAATAAAATATACTTTAATTAATTAATTATTTTTGAAAATAATTAAATAAATTTTTATTTTACCATTTTAAAAGCACTTTTATTTTACATATGCCTTGTTGAAGCCCAAAAGTACATGACATATTTTTTTACTGCCTAGAACGTAATTCAGGACTGAAAGGGTTAAAATATCCCATAAAGAACCTTGGGATAAGTCAACCAGTTTGGGACATCCCTGTCACATGGTCACATGTAAATTATATATTGTACATTATGCATATGGGATACATATTTCTAGCAATAAATTTTTTAATGGAAAGCATACATACTGAACATGTATATGCAATAAATAAAAGTCCTTTATAAAAATCATTTACTTAAACCAGATACATCATATATGCAGGAGCCCATCCCTCAAATCACAGAATTATTTTGTATACAATATATAGGGTTTGCCAAAAGTAGGTATACAGTTGTATGAACTGTGTAAGAGAGAGAAACACATGGAAATGTTAATCAAGATGCTCAAAGAGTTTGCCCTCATTGTTCACACATTCCTGGAGTCTGTCTGCCACACTGTGACACACTTTGTCACAAAGATCTTTGTTTGCATTTGATTCTATTAACTACCTGCAAATAAAAATAAAAATAAAATATGCAACTGTAAGCCTACTTTTGGAACACCCTGTAAGTGCTGCCTGTGTATGTTTAATGTATGAATAATCTTTATATGGATCATTTGCTTGAACCATATATGCCTGTATGTTCATATTTCAAAACAAGAAAAATATATGAATTTATATGGCACAGATAATTGCATATAACTACCATATATATGATCTTGCTGTATGGGACCACCCTAACAGAGGCTTTTGGTGTAATGGTAGGCATAATATCCATACACCTAGGAATATTTCTTTTTGTTTGAACTCACGTTCATGAACCATGTAAACCATACCATGCGTGGGTCTCGTAGATATTTTTGTCTCTGAACTAACACAATGATTTGAAGAGAAAGTGATATCATACTTAAAGTGCATGTCTTCATAGTGAAAATGTGGTCTATTTGCTCTGGACATTACATTCCAGACATCAAAACATCAATTTTTGCTGAGAATTTCCTTTAATATTGTCATACAGGGAAGGGATTCATTCTTCTTCCATTCCTCTTCATAGGTTCCTTGAATTCCCATTCTGTCTCATTCCTGGAGGGATGTGAAAAGATAGTCAAGCTTCACCCTCAAAACCTAGAAGTTACAGCAATAGAAGAGATCATTGACCTAGCAGAAGAGCAGATTGACATCCCAGAAGTTCCTACAAGCTTGCCTATTAATTTACAGGGGAATAATATAGGTTATGTGGAAAATGACAGCGAGAATAAGGTGACAGTGAAACATCCTCCTGGCAGCAGTCCAAATACACCAACACCCCAGAAGAATAATCAGTCTATCAAGAGGGGTAGGGGTGAGGGAAGGAGAAAAAGAGGATTTGGTAAGGAATTCCCATGTCATTCAAGTGCCAAACATTTGGAGAAATTTGTGACAGAAAAAGAACCTGAAGAGAATGCTCCACCCTCAGTCACTCCTCCTGTTCAAGCTCCTCTGCATTGCATTGAAGGTGATAGTGATATCTTCATCCAGTTTCAAACCATATCAAAACCAGTCAGTGAAACACATCCCAAAGCAGATGTGGTGACTGTGAAGAAGCATGGAAGGGCTAGGAAGTCAAAAGGATGTAGTAAAAAATCTACAACAGACTTGGATAGAATGATCACAGGAGAAATCGAAATCCTTCAAACTGATCCAGCCCATGAGCAAGAAGTTGTGGCAGATTCATTCCATGAAACAAATTTACATGTGTTAGGAATAGGAGATTGGGCACCAAGTCACATTGAGAATGAAAATTTAGGAGTTGTCATGAGTGGAAGAGGAGAGACAGTTGAGATTCAAGAAAAGCAGTCTTCTCAATTGAAGTTCATGACTTCATCAAATCCTTCACCCAAGGATTCAAGTGTCAAGAAAAAGAAGCAGAATGCTTGTCATGAAGAGAATCCTCGAGATCTAAATGCAAGGGCCAATGATCAACTAACCCTTGGAGCTGTGGTTCATAAAGAGACTGGAAACATTGACAGCTCATGGTCTTTTCTTATGGAATCACTCTCAGACTCGGATCATGATGATGGTAATGAAAATGAGCAAGAGAAGGAGGGCCTAACACACCAACTTCAAGCTTCCCTATCGCAAGAAACTGAACAAATAATAGCTAGAAAGGCTTATGCCAATCATAATATCAGCTTGGGGGATATAATGGATTTCATGATAGTCAATTTGAATCCACTTTCTCCTCTCTCAGTCTCCCCAGCTCCATCTCCAGGCCACCCCTCACTGAAGAGGCTGAACTCAGAAGGTTTTGACTTCTGCTCAAATGAAGAAGATGAGGCAATGACCCAAGAAATATCTTTGACCTCTGATATTTCCAATGAGCCATTAGGTTCCCTACATTTACACATTGGAGGGAAATCTTCAGATTTTGAAGGAGGAGTTTTCTCAAGAATAGGAGATTCTTTCCCCACATCTGAGATTGCTCATGAGGTGCCTGATACCAAAGCACTCCATCTCTCCATGGGAATCACCCATGTTTCATCCATGCTTAATGTATCTCATGCCTTCTCGCATTCCCAAGATACCAGAATAGGAAAAACGAGCAATGAGTTTGGGCAAACAAAAGGCATAATGGATCAAGGGAGCCTATTTCAAGTTAGAGATGACACCACAGGGAACAAAAACAAGATTAATGAAGAAGCTCAAAGGGTGTCTTCAGGAGCAGCAGAAAAAGAGAATTCCTCTGAGGGTATTACTCCTATGCCTGAAATAGTGACAAGTTCAAGTGAGCTTGAAATACAGGGGTCTGAAAAAGGAGAAAGGTTATTGGATTATGTGAAACAGACAACTAGTCTTGATCAATCAACTCAAGAAGGGAATGGTATTGAGAATAATGCATCAGAAAGTTTCTCTAAAGTCACCAAAGACCAACAGGAGGAAACAATAGACTGTTTGCTTGAGTCCCCAAGCGAAGTGGCCAAAACTGGGGAATCTGCATCAAATACCATCCCTGAACCCACAGGAGACCAAAAGGAGAAAGTGGCACATAATGAGTCAGAACTTTCAAATAAAGACTGCAAAAAGGATGCTCAGAGATCTGATGCAGAGCCTTATAGGATTATCACAAAAGAGTTGAGATCTTCAAACTCAAACACAACTTTGATGCCATCCAAAGACCAAGGAGAAGAGCAGATTCCACAAGTATTACCTGTTGAATCCTCTTCTATGAAAGAGAATGTAGTGCGAAGTAATGAAAATACTGGTAAGGACACTTGGCATTCTCATGTCAGACCAATCCAGATGCCAACAGAAAATAAACGGAGTTCCTTGAGCCCAGTTAAACAATACAAAGATCTTAGAGATGAGCAGATTCAAGGAAGTTCATCAGTTGAATCCCTTGATGTGAGAGAGACTGGAGTGCAGAGAAGACAACGAAGGAGCAGCAGTGAGTCACTGATCCGTCCATCAGTGATCTGCTGCAGCATCCGTAGTAGCCCCCACTCGGTTCGTCTTTCTGTTATCCATTCCCTCAGATTAGGCAACTCCTTTGATGAGAAGTCAACCATAGATCCTGCTGATTCTGGGGAATGCATTCAGAAGGATGCAGTACTTGAAGCATCCTCAGGTGAATCTGTTATCATGTCTCAGTGTCTGGAAAAGGATAAAGGTTCTCCTTTGTTAGATTCTAATGACAAAGGTCCAAGCAATTTGGACAAATTGCCCACTCCAGCTGCTGCATCATTACCCTCTTCTTGTAGCAGTTGTAGAAGTGGTGAGATTCTTGATGGAACTGCTAGCCTCCCAGTAGCTAAAAAGAAAAGATCTTTCAGTTCACAATGTTCTAAATTTAAGTTGCCTTCTGTCCAAACTAGCCATGACTTTGCTCATGAAATATTTTCTGGTCCTAATCATCATGAAGTGCTTTTTCCCAAAAGAAGAACTAGTATTGCTTCTGAAAGACCTTGTGCAAATGAGACCAAGGTTCCTTCACCCAAAACAAAGCTTCGGGCACTGGATCAGCTGACTGTTGATGAAAGGGTATTAGGAAATAGCCATGAAATAGCCAATAATGATTCTGCCATTGCAAAGTTCTGCAAGGACTTACAAAGGCCATCATCATCAGTTAATGTAGGTACCAGTGGTGAAAATGGGGAAGGGACCCTAAAACAGATAAGAATACCTTCTGAAAAGCAGAATAATACTGAATCTCAAACACAGAGGCGATCTCATCAAATGGCATTCAATAAGAAGTTGCTACATCAGCGTAGATCTCCACGTCTCTCCCAGCCGCCTCCTAGGGAATCACCATCTCATCGCAGATCAGCTCATTCCTTGGAATCATCATCTGCATCATGTGATATTCAGCCATCTTATAAGTCCACTCTTCCTACTGATTCACAATCACCACTCACCCATGGATCATCCAAGCCACCTTCAGGCTGCAGATCATCCCATCCATTAGAATTTTCAGATGCAACTCCCGACCTGCAGTCTTGTCATAGATGTTCAAGTTGTAAACCACTTTGCAATGATTCTGAGTCACCACTTCCAGACATTTCATGTCTTCGACAATTACTGCATCCTTCTATGTCACCAAACGGTTCACCATCCCAGCGAAGATCATCCCGCCTAATGAGTGCATCTTATCAGCACCTCATCATATCATCATATCAGCGTGTTGTACCAAATGAGTCTGTATTGAAAGCTGATGTCTCATCATGGCAACCAGACCCAGTTGTTCAGAAGAGGAATGGAAAAAGAACAAAATGTATGACACCACCAGAAGGATCTGAGGACCAGGGATTTTTGGTTGGGGCAGGGAAACCATTGACAAGCTTTGCTCCATATCATTGTTTATCAGATAATGAGTTGGATGAGAGAGACTGCCCACCAAAGAAAAAGGGGAGAATGGAGACAGAAATGAAGAAGAAAAGGAGAGCCATATCAGACAGCAAGCCTGAGGAAAAGTCAGTTGAGCCTCTGGATAGAGATATGCATGTGGGAGGAGAAGAAAACCCTACTGAGGGGGAAGAGAAGAAGAAAGTATTTCAGAGATGGTTTTCTGACATGAATATTGTTTCTGTAAAGTCTCAAGAAAGTGGACGAGGTCAGCATATCAAAGAACTTTTTGGCCTTGACTCAGGAAAACCTAATGCACTAAGGAAGCCTATAGGCAGGCATGAAAAACACAGTGAAACAAAGAAGAAACAGTTGCAGAAGAAGGTGCAAGAGATGGAACAGAAACAAGACTGCAAGAAGAAGCAGGAGCAAGAGTTTGAGAAGCAGCTTCTGCACAATCTGGAGCATGAGCAAGAGGAACAGCAACAGCAACAGCCCAAGAAGCAAGAACAAGAGGATAAACTGCATTTCAGCCACAAGTCCTTGCAAGAGGAAGAGTTTCAGTTTGAAGGCAATGTTAACAAAAAGGCACAAATAAAGGAAAAGGTTAATAAATGCAATGTAGAATATACAGAGAATAAGGGCACATTAGGCATTGAGACAGAGAAAGACAAGCAAGAGCTTCTCATCACATCTCAAAATAAGTGTCATCAAATGTCTCTGCAGATGGCAGAGGAAAAATTGCAGGAGGTAGCAGGACAGGTGATGACCCAATCTTTGGATGGGGTAAGTTGCCCATCAAGTTTGACCAAAAAGTCTGGCCAAGATTGGGTAAAGAGGAAGTGCAGCCGTGTCTTGGACTTATTTGGAACTGATTCAGAAAATGCTGTCCAGGTGAAGGTTGTCCAACAGAAAGAATCGATGTCCCAAGAGTCACACAGGTCTGTGCTGTGCGATATTTCATCAGATTCTGAAGTTGAAAGTCTGTTGGAAAGTGAAGATTCTGAAGGTACTGATGCAGACCTAGTGATAGATGTACCTGAAGATGACTCCCAACTAAGGAAGAATGTCCAGTTAGAGGACAAAGGTGGTCAGAAAGGGGCCAAAGGAAAAGGAGAGCAATATGTTGGAAGATGGCCTGAAACTCATTTGAAGAACCTGAATGGAGAGAATCTACTTTCTCTCCTGTCTGTCTTCAATTCCCTCAAGATCCCTAAAGCACCTTATCTGAATGCTGATCAAGGGAAGTACTTGATGAAGCTCTTCATTCTTATATGGGAAGATCCATCCTGGTTTTTGCCAAAATCACTTCTGTTCCCCACTGAGACTATTGCCAGGTGAGATGAACATTTTTTTAGATGTCTTGTGTATGTTCTTAAACTGGAATTGTGCCTCTAAGCAGTGCCAAACTGGAATTATGTCACGAAGGTATCACCTGTATCAAAGGTGAACCTGAACAATTCTGAGTAGAATCATCCTAAACATAAGGTAGAAAATCTTAGGAAGGGGTATTAGTTCTGACTGCATGTGGCAAGTTTTATTTGGGAATATTGCACAAATTAATAGGACATTCCTGTTTCACTCACTCTCCCAAATCTTATTGAAAGGATTACTGTGTAATTTTGTTAGGGGATAATAAATAAATAATGTGCATTTCAACTTCCGATTGATATATATTTGGTTTGACCCAAAAATAATGCAATTTTGATATTAATGAGATATCTATATGATTTTAAGACAAAAAATTGAAAGACAGGAAAATCAGTGATCAACTACTGCTGTGGTAGAATATAAAAAAAAAGGTTTTTGCATTTTGGTTTAAATTCAAATCTTTTCATTTGTCATTATTTGTTAGTGCAACATATTCCTTGTGAATCTCATATAAGACCATAAATGAAATGGCCATGTATTTAGCCAGTCTGACATATATGGAGCATATATGATACATGTATGAACATATGTGAAACATGAATGGGGTTTGACACAAGTCACATAAAATCATATAAGAATGAAAATATATGCCCCCATACATTTTCATATATTGGCTCATACAGATGCACCATATACTGTCCATACATGCCATGTCATATCTATGTATGGTGCCCACGTGAAAATTCCACGTATGACAGGGTACAAGTATTTTGATACAGCCATGTTTTGGGTGATCTCACCATACATAGATATGACATGGCACGTATGGACAGTATATGGTGCATTTGTATGAGCCAGTATATGAAAATGTATGTGGGTATATATATTCATTCTTATATGACTTTATGTGACTTGTGTCAAACCCCATACATGTTTCACATATGTTCATTTATGTATTGCATTATATCAAGGGTTGGGAACCTATGGCTCATGAGCCAAATTTGGCTCACAAGCCGAAAAGTTTGGCTCATTAAGTCATGGCTGTCAATCATGGTTGTTTCTCATTTTTCTCATGGATCTGGAAAATTTCTGTTTTTCAGAAAACCTTTTGCTCACAAGCACTTAGCTCAATCTAAATAGGGCTCACATGGCCAAAAAGGTTCCCGACCCCTGCATTATATGGTCATATATGCCCCATATATGTCAGACTGGCTAAATATATGTATGGCTCCATATATAAAAATAATATGACATGGCATATATAGTGCATTTGTATGAGCTAATATATGAAAATATATGGGACCATATATTTTAATTCTCATATGATTTCATAAGACTTGTGTCAAACCCCATACATGTTTCATATATGTTCATATATGAATTGCACTATATGGTCATATATGCCCCATTTATGTTGGACTGGTTTAATATACGGCTGTTTCATATATGGTCTTATATGAAATTATCATGTGGGAAGCAGCATACTATTATAAGGTGTTCCTTCATATGTAAGTTGAAGTCTCTTGGAGAAACTTAAAATTCATATTTTCTTTTTTACTTTCGTGAAATTTAATTTACGCTTTACATTTTGCAAAGGTACATGGTGCAGTTCATTGTGAGGCATGCAACAATGCATCCTGGAGATGCGGGTACAGGCTGTCAGAATGTTGGGCTTCTGAGGTTGGCCCGGGCAGCCATCAATCTTGAGCTGCAGCCCAGATATTGTGGACTTTTGAATTCCCTTCTTTTTCGCCTCACCTGTGCCATTAGGAACCCAACTGTGAGTCCTCCATCTTAACACCATCATCTTCATTGTGCATGACAGTGAAATGCAAATATTGGAAAGCAAAATTGAGACTTTTGTAAGGGCCACAATTGAAACTGCAGCACATAGATGGAATTGAGCAACTTGGATTAAATGTATTGCATGCACTCTTCTAATCGTGTGCAATGAAATTATTTAAGGTTTCATGGACTGAGGATGAGTCTTAACAGAACTTAACAAATGTGAAGGGGTCCAACTAATCGCCATAAAGAAGCACTAGAAGTTTGCTAGTGTTGCAAGTGAAATGTGGAATTGAAACTCCTAATGGCGTTTATTATCAAGGAAAGTTTCAAGGTCATAAGATGAAGTGATAGAGAAAACTTCTGGAACACTTGTGGAATGGAAAAAGCAGATGGCATCACTGGAGGCATCAGACTTGTCTTCCTTTTCTCTTAAGCCACTTTGCCTTTCTTGAGTGCTTGACTGTGAAGCCATGTAGAGACTGAATCTTCAAAAATCAATTTGGCAAACTTGTTTTAGCATTTCACCAATGTTAGATAATTTGCATGTCTCTGGATGGTGTTTTACAGCAATTCTGCACCTGTGTGCTGCAGCACCCAGGCATGGTTTGTGTGTTGAGAGCATTTTTTTAAATGGCCTCTCAGCATAGTATGACAATAAAGCCAGTGATGTAATCGAAGAGCACTTATTTGAGTAGGCAGCAACCTCTTTAGAAGAACTGGGTTTAGCCATTGACTGCCCAGTTCTGTAACACTTTATGGCTCTGTCAGCACATTGGCTTAAGTGGCAGTCAATGTGTTAAAATACAAGACTTCTGTCTTCTGCCTACACTCTTAATAAGTTTTTTATGCAAAGAAAATGCAACACAAAATAAAGTACAAGACAATATTGTTACTGCAATGACAATCCAGATTGCTTTTTGCCACCTGATATATCTGATTGGAAAGAAAGTTCTTGGAATTTCTTGAATATCCAGTACAATTTTTTTCCAGAGCATGCTAGAATGTTCTGCGTGTGTTGATAAGTAGGTCGTGTCCTTCGGCATACAACCATATATTATTACAGCCCTGGTGCTCTCCAGCCATGAACCAGCCCTACCCTCTTACTAAGGAGCAAGTTCGCCTGCTTCTTCTTTATGACTTCCGAATCAAGAAGAAGGCAGCCAATTCCATCGCTGACATCAATACCGCGTTTGGCCCAGACACTGTGTCCAAGAGCACTGCCTATGATTGGTACAGTCGCTTCCAGAAAGGAAATGAAAGCCTGGAAGACCAGCCACGCACCGGTCGTCCTTCGGAG
>CAJPEV010004255.1:0-13504 GCA_905338385.1 Darwinula stevensoni | reverse complement strand
ATTGCAAGCAAGTGCGAGAAGATTGGTTCGCCAGTGGATCCATCGGTCGTCATCACAGACTTCGAGGCGGCAGCCATGCAAGCTGTTAGGGAATGCTTTGGTGACCATGTGACTACACAGGGGTGCTTCTTTCACCTGACACAGAATACTTGGAAGAAGGTTCAAGAGCTGGGCCTCGTTGACCGTTACCGCCAGGACGATGAATTCAAGCACTTCTGTGGCATGTTGGACGGTTTGGCGTTCCTGCCAGTTGCAGACGTGGAACGAGGGATGCAATTTCTTCGCACCATCACGCCACCAGATGCAGAGAGCTTGGTCGACTACTTCGACGAGACATACGTCACAGGAAACTACCGACGACTCAATGCGAGTGGTACTGTGGCTCGGTTTCGCCGCATCCCAGCAAAGTTTCCCCCATATGTCTGGAACGTCTACGAAGCAACTTTGTCTGCAGCCGACCGAACCAATAACCAAGCCGAGGGATGGAATCATAAACATCTTCACATAGTTGGCCACAAACACCCTACTATATGGAGATCTATCGCTGCCTTCCAAGCCGACAATGCTACTGTTGCAACTTCTATCCTGCAGAACGCAACTGGAAATCCTCCCAAGAAGAAGGTGAAAAGGGCAACACAAGACTATCAGAAACGACTACATAATCTGTGCCTGGCCTACAGTCAGAAGCAGAAAACAACTGAGGAGTTTCTTCGCGGAGTGGGACATGCTATTCGTTACAAGAATAATTAACATGCGATTGTTCCACTTTGCAAAAGCGCTTCAAGTGTCGCCTACATTTCCTGTATTATTTAATTTGTTCCATTTCGGCAATGCCATAAATGAGATGCTTTTTTGCAGAATAAAAATAAAATAAAAACCAGGAAAATATTCAAGTGGGCATTTTTTCGTACTTTGCAGGTATGGACGTTTTTTCCATGGGCATTTTTTCTTGTGGGCGTTTTTTCTGTGGGCATTATTTCCGTGGGCATTTCTTCAGTGGGCGTTTTTTCGTATATTCTCATAAGCCGGTGTGGGAGAAGCGCACACATGCTCGTTCGCGCGGCATGACTTTTTCCCATTGGTCAACCATTTATGCTGAAAGAAAGCTATTGCGATTGTCAGTGTGACGCCCCTCGACATTTCTGCATGCACAGTATCTCACCTGTTTTGTGCGGCAATCTAGCAAAATGAGAAGGCAGAAT
The DNA here is from genome assembly GCA_905338385.1 of Darwinula stevensoni. Classification (NCBI taxonomy): domain Eukaryota; kingdom Metazoa; phylum Arthropoda; class Ostracoda; order Podocopida; family Darwinulidae; genus Darwinula; species Darwinula stevensoni. The sequence goes on along the minus strand of CAJPEV010004255.1, from coordinate 12,302 downwards.
CAAGAACGAATTCGGGAGATTGCATATAATGTTAAGTGGATAAAGTGGTAAACGATTTGGCAAATGAGGTAAATAAGTGGCATCGAGGCCAGCTGGTGGTAAGTGAGGCCCTGAGAAAATGTTGAATTGTCGTCCTGTACCATACAGACAGAGGATATTCAAATGGCATATGCCGTAAACTAATGGAAAGAAACTCCCTTCACGCGAGTTTCACTGTGACGCTCAAGACGTGTAAGACTGCTTCTCCATATTCTTCTCTGTCAAACCACAATGCTATAATGTCAGAAAAGCACTTTGTATATTAAGACTATTCAAATCGAGGGAGAGTAGTTGGAAAGCCTCTCCTCAGAGCCAAGAGTGCATTCATTTATTCCAAAGGAAACCGATATGAGTGCTACGAAGGGCCAGAGAGTAACTTACTGCAACAAGAGCTCGAAAAGGAATGGCTAATCCTGAGCAAGGCGATTGGTTTTATAAAATGCCTTTGACTCTTTACCGCATATAAGCATTGCACTGGTGCGCTCATTTGCGCCAAGACCTCCAACTGTCTGATGACTCCCATTCGCCAGAACCAGAAAATATCGATGGATGTTGTGGAGAAAAACAAACTGACATCGCTAAATCACTAAATAAATGTTTCATGATTAAAGATGAGGCATCCTATCTGGCTGTCGCCTACCAAAAAAACCTTATAAGTAACCGAGAAGGATGAATCGCATTTGCAGAAGATATACAGGGCATTTCAAAAATAGGAATGATATAGTGTATGGACTATTTCCCGCCCGAACAGTTTTAAACCCTATCTGACAGGATGCCTAAGTTACCTGATCCACTAAATCTGAATCAAGAGACGCTGTGGGACCAAAATTGACTCCGTGATAGGAAGTGACCGAAGTGGATCACTTGGATCATTCCCACGAGTTCCAAACAGCCTACACAGACATGCGTAATACATAATGATGTGTTCTCTCAAACTGGGGGGGGGGGGGGGGGGGGGGGGGGGGGGGGGGGGGGGGNGCGGTGGGTGGGGGGGGGGGGGGGGTCGTGATAGGTCCAGTGTTTTTAGTTTTTTGTTTTGTTTTTTTATTTTACTTAATACAATGTGCAATTTAAAAAACTATATCTCATAAGGATTATTTTATCTCCTTTTTTTTAAATAAAAAATGTTCACGTTCCTTCTCTGCCTCACTGAAGGGCAGCAGATTCAAGCAGAGATTCAAGCAAATCCGCCCTTCTCAGAAATAAAAGCCTTGATCTTTCTGGCCCTTTCTCAAGGAAATCAACACTCACTGAAAGCAATCCACCAACTCAGGCTTTGAAATTCGATTATTTTTCAACGGGTTTCCTATTTCCGTCGGCAACCCTCCGCGATCCGAATCGAGTCAACAAATGGATCGTGCGTCTTTTTGGGCTGTAACTAGAATACCCAGTGTAATGTAGAGCACCGATGCACTCGTAGTAAATAGGTGAGGTCTATCTGTCAAGTCTTTGGAAATCCTCCTCCCACTTACCTGTGCGAAAATTCGGTGTCGTTTGGATGTTGTAAATGAGCCGTTATCTCTACCGTCCGGTCCATATTTCATCATTTGGGGGCCCTGAAGCATCGTTCCTGTCGGCTTAGAAGCATGCGGGCATCGTTCTCATTAAATTTGGTGACTGATCATCCGATTCCTAGCTGCGATCCTTGAACTACTGTAATATTTTATACATTTATTTTTTCAATGATCGTATGAAGAAAACATCTATAGGGTAGGCTCCATTTCCTGGTACTCAGAAGGAAATAGCGTTAGTAAAAGCGTTAAGCCAGAGTCGCTGGGGGGGGGGGGGGGGGGGGGGGGGGCGTGGGGGGGCGGGGGGGGGGGGGGGGGGGGGGGGGGGGGGGGGGGGTGCGACGCCAGACCAGGGTCGGTAAGGTGGCGCAAACAAAAATGTTGAGAACCGCTGCCGTAATACTAGGATTCCTGACTTTGGGACATTATCTACAGTCATACCTAATATTTAACTTCCAAATGAACCCTGAAGGCAAGCAATGAACAAACAACCGAGAAGCAAAAGTAACGAATCAAATGGAAGTCCATCGAAAGAGGATCTCCTTCGAACTCAGCCAATTCCCTCAGAATTAATTCGAAGCAAAAATAAAACGAAATTCGAAAGAAAGAAAGGAAAACTTGCCAGCCCTGTTCGTGCTCGCTGCTGCAGCTCGTTCTGATAAAAATATTCGGAATCTGTTGATCCCGAACGCAAAAAAAAAAGAATAATGCTGATTCTGACTCGTCTAACATGACTCGCAAAGTTCAGGGACGATGAATATGAAAGAAGGCAGTGGGAAACCATGAAAGGCATGAAAGGAACCGCAGGTCGACTCTAACACTAAATGTATCATTCAGGGAAGAAAATTCCCGACGAAAGACCTTGAAAAAACAAGACCGAGATCATTGCTGCACGAGTGAAGAGAATATTTGGAACGTGCCAATCTGAGAATAAGTAATCATTAGCATCAACGCTACAACGTGAAATTGCACCACCGCCGACTTTCATAGCAGAAAACGAGGACGACGCTCACAACCATCAGAGGCAACTAGCAAAGAAGCAATTTGCAAAAGAGCAACTTACAGAGAAGCAATTAGCAAAGAAGCAACTCGAGACAAGCCGACCGAAATGGCTCAAAATGTTCCCGCTCGACACAGACGCTGTCGCAAATCTTGAAGTAGGCAAGGGGGAAAGTGTTTCGTGAAGAAATGCTAAATATTAGAACTAATGAATGAAATGTTCGCGGATGGAGAAGTGTGTACGGATTGGATGGGTCAAAATGTCTCAAAATGTGTAACGACTCGCACAAACAGCTGGATGTACGAGGGTCGCTCAATAAGTTATCTACCTGAATAAGAAAGAAACATCCGAGGGGAAAAATAACGCTTTATTTTTCAATGTAGTCACCNCCACTGAGCTGGTATAGTGGTGGGGCACTCACGAGACCTGTCGAGACATGTCACAGCAGGCACAGGCCTGTTGCTCATCCCTTTCATATTCAGGTAGATAACTTATTGAGTGGCCCTCGTATTTACCTGGAGAGATGAGGAATAGCAGAACCCATGTCGATGCAATTCTTTCAAGAGAATGCTAAACAATAAAGTTCGGGGAAATGAAAGTTGTCAACAAAAATTTAAAAGTAGGACCCTGCGAATTTGAAATAGAGTGGGTACGGAAAGTACATAACTGTATAACTGAGCATATGGTCGCATATATAGACCAGACTACAAAAAATGAATAGCCCATCTTGAGTCATTCGCGAGCTAATTTTTTTTACCCGGACACCATAAAAGACGAAATGGTCACCGAAATTATGAGACTTCAGAGTGGGTCACCTGCCTACCAAATCCTAGATGTGTCCAATCATCTCCACCCTCACCCTCCCCTCCCCCCTTCGAATTCAAATGCATGGGCATAAAAACCCCACCCGTAATGATTGCCTTTATTAAATGAGCCAAGCCGAAGAGAGCAACCAGAAATCCTCTGATATGTATGCAGCCTTTGGTTCCCGTACCAAAAAAATACTGCGGTACCATCTTTGCACATTAGGCGAATTCTTCACGCTTCACAGTCCAGGGAATCCACTGTAGAAGGAAAGTTTAAAACTTCGTGATTGCAAGTTCCCCTGTTCGAAGGAAGTCTGGCGGAAAAAACTTTCTTTTCGAATCACAGAATTTGAACGGGCGAAAACTACTTCGTTCTGCCACGTCAAGCACGGAAGTGAGAATCCAGACGCTCCCATTTTTCGCCCGTTGGAGGAGTTAAATGAGGTTTCGCACACATTTAACGGTAGGATTACTTTTACTCTCGCATGGATGGAATCAATCCGCCAAAATATTGCCTACTTTGCTTTGCAAGGCGCAGAAGAGAAACAGACGCTTCCCGCCAAAGAATCGTTCCAAAGAAAGTTCCGAGAACCCGTTGCTTTGCAAATTTTTTCCGTCGGCAAACACTCGAAGAGACAAACATGCTTTCGAAAGAATACAACTAATGTAAACGTTCTGCTCATCTTCCATTCGGCCCTACTAACCACAATGGAAGGAATGCATCTATCCCAGTATATTGGACCAATATTGGTTCAACGTTCGGCCAATATTCCACCTTTGAGCGAATATTCGCCAAATATACTGCGATGCTGGAAGAGCTTCTACCCACCACGAAGGAACGGAGTAGACGAAAGCAGAACCGGAAATGAGATGACCTGAATTCCCTCCGAAGCTTAGCATGATTGAGAACTTCTATCGCTTCCATCGCGCGAAAAAGGTTTCATTGAAAAAATATTTATAAAAAAATGAACCACTGAAAACAAAATAGATCGACGGGAAGAGTCTGACACTGAAAGCTTCGCGCAGCATCAGCATGACCGACATCGCTGACTCCAATCGCATTAGTGATGGAGGCATCTCGAGTGAAGCTCCTGCTGCAGCAAATCCGGCGGTAGCCATCAATTCCAAATCAAATTTCTCCTTTCTTTGCAGCCAATCCCTTGCTCATTAAGCATGGGTACCTGATTCGACGATGAGGGACGTAGTACCTCGATTTTAGCCGTCGCAGCGACTGCTAAAGGATCTCGAAGGCACCGAGAAAACAAATCAGATCGTCCCCTGGGAAGAGAAAGGAGAATGTCATTTTCTTGAGAGCCCAGACAGACCGAAGCCTGGATTATCAAGTGGATCCTTTATTTATTCTATATTCGGAAGGCTAAAGACGATCCTAAAGAGAGCTGCGGCGCAGAAATCTGGAGCACTGCAAAACACTTTCCGTCGCAATTCGGTAGCAGCATATTCGGCGCAAAACCCCCAAATTGATTAATTAAGGACATCTAATCGTGAACACTCGCATTGAGATTTCGTCTCAGATTCCTCGCATCTTGACAAAAAAAAGGGCGCAGAAAAAGAAGACCAAATATCAACATAATGAACACGATTAAATCGGGTGCCCCCGCAAAAGCAATGTATTGTTTCCGCACCGACAAAAAATCCACTTAGCGCGAGTTCCCCATCCATCACAGTCGAGGAACTTGACGACCATGGGTCCCTAGGAGTTCCCTCTTGAATCTTCGTCTATTGATACAAGTGGAGGAAGGAACAGTCAATATGACGCTTGAGATTGCAATGAGAGCAATGGCTAAAAGTTTCGTTCCCAGAGAGAAACTGGATGTTTCCTTCTCGGTCACGCGCCCGTTAAAAGAAAAGTGGGTAATTTCATCTCAAGAGGCCCAATTTTGAAAAGGTTGTGGGTGGTCATCTCAGGATCAGGATTAAATCTAGTGCAGCATGATCTCTCGCTGAGAAACGAACCTCTACCTATTTCTTCCGTGGTATCAAGGAGAACTTATAATGAATTTCGTAACGCTAGCCCTTCAGAATTGACTTCCTGATTTTTTTCCTTGTTCATTTACCCTTCAATGTAAGGTATTGAGGTTAGTATATATAAGGGGTCAACGCTATTCAGAAACCTCCGGTGGCTCTATCCTCATATCCGATCAACAACTAAGCGATGGAATCACTCCATAGATCCCAAATATCTTCGAGAAAGAATTTTCGAGAAAGAATATTCGAGAAAGAATATTCGAGAAAGAATATTATCAACACAGTTGTTTCAAAGAGTTTTTAAAGGGACAGAACAATGGCTGATGATTAAATAGAAGACTCGAGTAATTACTTTAGCAATACCACGTACCTCATGCCTTCGGAAAGTCATGTATTCTTTCAAACTCTCTTCGTCATAAGGCACAGGCTATCCAGGACAACCTCAAAAAATCCCACATCATGCAGCATGCAACGACATGGCTGCATTTCCGCATGAATTTCAGGACTGAGTGGCTCATGCGGATGCAGGGCAAATCATGATCAACTGCGGAGATTCATCGAGCTTTCAAATAAACCATAAGTCATAGTTTTGTCTCTTCAAAAACTTTTTGAATGGCCGTTTGAAGAATTCTTATTGCGACACCCAGAATATCGCCCGGCAGTTAACAAGGTGCATGGAATTCCAATGAGAATGAACAATGACTGGACAGAAAGACTTGCAGCTTTCAGGTATGAAGATTTCACACGTATTAATGAAATTGTGAGATGTCATCTACCTTTCTCCGTTATGCTTCTGGTAGGAGGCGAAAACATGCGAAAAATATTCCTTGGTAGATTGCTACATTGATATAGAATTGACTTCTCAAGAGCGGATGTACGAGAAACCGTTAAACTTTCCTTTTTCGTCCTTTTCCCGTAACATTGCCATCCGTCGTCAATACTTTTTCATTTGGCTACAGTCGGTCGAAACATTTGAAAGACATAAAGAAGAAACAGTAAGACACGCGAAGGTAAAAGGAAGTAATAGGAATGTCCAATCCCAGAGGGACGTCGATTTTCGGGATGCTTCCACTGCCGCGAACCCAACATTCCAGCAACCAGGGAACCAGGGAGGAACCAGGGCATTCATTGGAGAATTGCGCCCTTGATCTAAGTAGATGTTCAATGATCATTAGTCCGGAGGCTCAAGGTGGTGGAACGTGATGTCGTTATGCTTCCTCTGATTTTCATTTTTTCATCTTTCATGCTCCTTTATTTTCATGCTATTTATTTCATGCTCCTTCGAAACGTTTCGAACGCTGCAAACGCAGCAACAGGGCAAAAGGATGCAAAAATGAATCTTAAATGTTAACTGGCTCTTCATAAGTCGCTCACGAGATATTCCTATTTTATATTTAAAAAAAAATTGACACTTCTTATTAGAATGACAACTCTCAACCAATTGCAGAAGGCGAAAGAAGTACAGTGTGGGCCATAAATATTCACACCAAATAGAAGTCTTGTATTTCCTGTATTAACTTCTCATGGAATCAATTGAATCTCTACAAGACACAAAGGCTTACAGTAACTATTCACAAAATATGTTCAATGTGTCCCCGTTCTTCTTGATGGCAACCTTGAATCTTTGAGTCCATCAGTCGATCGCACTGGACGAACATGGTTTCACTCCTTTCAGTACGAACCTTAACTGGTTCAGGTCGTTGGATTTCGTTTATGGGCACTTGCTTCCAGCAGACATCGCATTCAGTGATTCGTTTGGTTACGGTCAGAGTTGTATGAGGGTCATTCTTATTCTTCGATCATTTCTGCCTCATGGCCAGCCAGGCAATTTTTTAACCTCAAGCCATTTCTAGGCGGAAGTGGATTCATGTTAAAACAACCAAGGTTGGCCAGCAAAGAGACACTCACATAGAACTACAAAATATTTTTTTTTCTGTTTTTAGGCGCGCATAAATAGAAAAGGTACGAGTGGTATGAATATTTATGGCCCACCCTGTAATATTTAGGCCGTATTTCACGAACAAAAGTTGAAATTTTAACGTCTGACAATAAAATGTATTTCCGTACATCCATTGATGAAATATTTCCATTCAAATCCATTCACTAGATTCACTGAACGCAGTACTCATGCATTTCGGATAACACAAACGTCCAAGCAAAAATTGTCGAGCAGATGCGCACATCCTCCACTTACAAATCAAATGAAACAGCGGCATGGGGAAAAGAATTCTACTTAATCCCACAACGAAACAGTCGATATCATAACTCAGTCGACATAAATTGCTGCTGAGTGGTAGCATCCCAAGCGAAGTAGTTGCAGAGAGGGTAGATGAAGAAGGTGAAGACGGAGAAACAAATCATGGCCAGAAAGGTCAGGAAACACACGTCTGGCTCCACCCAGTTGGTGCTTAAGGAACGATTCCCATAGGTTGAAGAATAATAACTTAGCCTTTTTTGAGGAACGGGAACACAATCCTCTGAAGCTCAATCCTTCTCATGGAACGGATATCAAGAATTATACCGAATACTGAGATTTTCCCAATGAAACTTACTATCACTTCATGGTAGTAAGTTTCAAAACCTACTAAGGAAGTTCTTACCATTTCTATTTAATCACTTCGATGAAGACAACGACCAGTTAGCTTATAAATAAACTTGATAAGGATACAGAAGGCAAAAATTTCCTGAGGTGTGAGGATATTAACGGAGAAGATCAGGTTGCATTTGAACAACATGACGTATGCCCATTTCCTGAGCTTTGTCAACCTTTCACTAGTTATGAACGGTGCGAACATGGTTCAAATCTCGACTCGACCACTCACTGCGGCAGAGCCAGGAAATATCTATGGACTACATGGGGTAAAACGAACTGATGTCGCTGAATCATAAAATAAATGCTTCATGATTTAAGATGACGCATCCTACCTCGCTACCTCCTGACATAAATACATTAGTAAATAACTGTGCAGGATGCGATAGCAGTTGCATGGCATATTATACAGGGTGTCTCAAATACAATAATAGGATTATAGGGTATGAACTACTTCCCTGCCTGAACAGTTTGAAACCCTGTATGATAGGATACTGTGGTGCTAAAGTTACCTGAACTAATAAATTTGATCAGGTTACAGTGTGCAACCAAAATTGACTCCGTGATGGGAAGTGACCGAAGTGAGTCACTTGGATCACTCCTTCGAGTTCCAGTCCATGCAGAAATACGTCATACGCTATACTCCCAAGATTCCTTTGGGAACACTCTGTATACAGCAATACCTGATATTTAACTTCCTAATTAATCTGTGAGGCAAGCAGTGAACATGCAACTGAGAAGCAAAATCGAAGAATTAAATGGAAGTCCATCGAAAGAGGATCCTCTTCGAGCTTAGTCAATTAACCTAATTAATCGAAGCAAGAAAATTTATACATTTTTTGGCATCTGGCAGCCCTTTTGTTCGTGTTTGTCACTGCAGCTTGTCCTGGTATGAATCTCCGGAATCCTTAAATTCCGAATAGACTAAAAATAATGAATAACAGACTCTGACTCAAATTCGGAAGGGCTCTTGAAGTTCAGAGATGAGTATTAAAGAAATCAGAGGAAAACCGGGAAAAACAATTCATTCTTGAATCTTCTGATTTTTTTAATTCTTGAAAGATCTTCATCTATCACGATACGTGAGATCGTCACTATATATTGTTCTAGGTCTCATTTTCCTGACAGATAAATTTTCTCTCTCTGGAAAATGACACGAATCTCCTGTCGAGCAAATTCGAGGTTCTTCCAAAAATTTCTGGAAAAATCTGGATCCACCGTCACGAAGGTGAACCAAGTCACAAGTCCCATGCTAGAACTTTTTCCCTGAATCAGAAGGGACGGAAAAGACTAATGCGGGAGCAGAAATGACATGACCGAAATTCCCTCCGGAGCTTAGCATGATCGAGAACTTCCATAGTTCCTATCAGGCGAAAAAGATGGCTTAATCGAAAAACATATCGAACAGCTGGAAGGAAAATAGACCGACGGGAAGAGTCTGAAGGCGTCGCGCTGCTTCGGCAAGGCGGACGGCAGGGCTCGTGCGAAACTCCAGCTGCAGCTGATGCCGCGATGGCTGTCGATTCCAAATCAAAGTGCACTTTCTTTTGCAGCCAGTTCCTCGTTCCGTGGTCACGGGTGACCGAGTCCACGATAATGAGCGTAGTGCCTCGATGGTCGCTGCGGCTTATAAACCTCGAAGGCACAGAGAAAAAAATATATATAGGGTGGTTAAAAAAAAAAACACTACTGTTTTCTATGGGAGAAACACAGTTTCATAAATTCAGCGAAAAAAATTCCATTGGATAGGCTATCGATATTTGACTGTTCCCAGGTGTTGAAATGCTTGCCAGCTTTTTTTCAACACTCTTACATAAATTTTGCAATTCCAATTTAGAGGTGAATTATAGGTGCTTAGAGGTGGACCATTCCACCTCAAGTGAGGTGACGACCTGTGCTCGATTGTCTCAGAATTCAGTGAATTTTTCAACTTTAACTTTTCAAAGGACAATTGGATCCAATTGATACTTGACTAAGAGGTTCATGACCCTAAGAGGTTTTTTTCACTTCCGAAAAATGGCGCTGTATCCCGATAGAGGGCGCCATCGTTGACCCAGTGACCGAGGGTGATCACAAGAAACCCTCCACCGTTTTAAAAGGGAGAAAGTATGATTTGTGCATTCGAGGAAAAAATATAAGATTTATAATATTTTGATATCGGACGTATGGGAGGTGTTGAGAAGATCGTCTGAGCTTTTTCCGAACAATTCTTTGAACTGTGCATAGGGCATATGAGCACGAATCATTCGTTCTCCCCTTCGAGAACAGCGGAGCTTTTAGTAATCATCCTCGGTCACCGGGTTAACAACAGCGACCTCTATCGAGATACAGCGCCATTTTTCGAAGTGAAAAAACCTCTTAGGGTCATGAACCTCTAAGTCAAGTATCAATTGGATCCAATTGTCCTTTGAAAAGTTAAAGTTGAAAAATTCACTGAATTCTGAGACGATCGAGCACATGTCGTCACCTCACTTGAGGTGGAATGCTCCACCTCTAAGCACCTATAATTCACCTCTAAATTGGAATTGCAAAATTTAGGTAAGAGTGTTGAAAAAGAGTTGGCAAGCATTTCAACACCTGGGAACAGTCAAATATCGATAGCCTATCCAATTGAATTTTTTTGTTGCTGAATTTATGAAACTGTGTTTCTCCCATAGAAAACGGTAGAGCTTTTTTTTTTAATCACCCAATATATACTGTATATTCCCCAAGGAAGCGAATGGAAAAATCGTCCTTCAGGAATACCGCCGTCAGCATTTCAATGCCGCATGTCAAACAAGAAGGGAATCCGAGCGGAATGTTGACATTTTCTTGACAGCCCAGAAAGACTGAAACCCGGATCATCCAGGGAATCCTCTATTTCTTCTATCGTTGGAAAGCTAAAGACGATCCTGAAGAGAGCTATGACGTTCAAATATGGAGTACTGCTAAATACTTTTCGCCGCAATCCGGTAGCAATTGCGATTGAAAGTGCGATTGAAATATGTTATCATGAGCTTCTGAGGGAATCTGGTTCATGTCCTTTCCGATAATTGACAAAAGTGTTGGAGCAATGTGTTCTCCCGGATTTGGAGCAAGGATGAGAGGAATAGAAGAAACCGAGACTTGTCATGGTATCTTCTATTCTCGCTTGTCGCAATAGTGCAGTCTTGAAAAGAAGCTTATGTGACTCGATCATGATTCACGACGATTGTTTTTTTTTTCTATATGATTTAGCTATCTACCCGATTTGTGCATCTTTTCCGAGATCCCTTCATTTTCCGTTGATTTCCGCGTCCGCCGTCGGTCGTCAAGTCGAGACGTGCCCGGGGAGCCGAGCCGGCGGAACGCATCGGCCGGCTCATCGTGTTTACATGCGACCTGTTCTTCTCCATCAACAAACTGCAGCTCACCGATCGCCTCAGCGTCATGCAAGGCTGTCGAGGTTCACGTTAGGCAATCGCCTTACACATGGCTCATAAGAAATACGTCAAGGAGAAGATGTCATCCAAATTTGGCCAAGATTCTGCCGCTTTTGGACCACTGTGAAACGCCAAGAAAATTAGCCCTTTTTTCGGTATTATGGTTTACGAATTAGACCAGAGAAATTCAGAGATGGTCTGTAAAGTGCTAGAAGTAACGCGTTACTGTAACACGTAACAAATTCTGGAAACGGGTAAAGATAATCGTTCAATCTCCTGAGACGGAACGAGTAACGGTATTTCGTTCCATTTTTTGTCAAGTTTAGACCGGTCATCTTTGTCGGTGAGAAATGATAATTGACCAGCCCATCTCAGAGCGAATTGCACTCCTACGGCGACATAAACTCAGCAGGGGAATCCTTCAAGTATTTTTCCACGGGCACAGACGCAGAATCGCAGCGATCTGAAGAAACCACTCGTCGACGTCACACGACCGAGCAGCTCGTCAGCCGAACGAGAGAGAAGGATACAGAAGGTGAGGCGATCGTCGAGCGGCAGGTCGTTGATGGCGAAGAGGAGGTCGAACCTGAACACGATGAAGCGGAGCCGGTCCCAGAAGAGGGCCGATGCGTTCCGCCGGCTCGACTCGGTGGGCATGTCTCGATTTCACGACCGACGCCGGACACGGAATTCAAAGGAAAATGATGGGATCCCAGGAAATAGGCAGGAATGGGACATGCAGATCGCTGAATCATATGGGGGGAAAACCGGGGTGGATCACATCGAGGATCGAGTCATGTCGTCATCTAACGCGTGGAATGCGTTAGATGACGAAGTAGTGGCTGCCCCGCGCTGTTTCTTCTTTAAGAAGAAACTAGATGTTTTCATGGACAGGCAAAAAGGTGGGGGGCCTGTAATTCGATTTCTAATTGCCAATAACCCAGAAATTCAGATTCTCCGAATGTGCTC
>CAJPEV010004254.1:0-23682 GCA_905338385.1 Darwinula stevensoni | reverse complement strand
GATTCCTGATAACTCGAACTTCGGATAACTCGAAACGATTTGCCCCGGTCCCTAAAAGTTAACGAGTTTTCACTGTATCTCATTCCCCCCCCCACTTCCGAGGACGTTCCTACGCCTATGGCTCCTGCAGCACTATAACGCTCACCCACGAACGCCCGACATCGCGACTGTAACCATCTTGTAACTCTCTAGGGATTTAGTGCCACATCTGCCTTACAGTTCAGGTTTTCCCCCCAATAACTACCTTTTCTTTCTGAAACTCGAGGAACTTCTCCGTGGCTGAAGGTTTCAGTGCCATAGTGACTCCGGACATTTCTAATATCTCAAAGAGATAATCAATGATGTTCATGCTGATGTTATTCGGAAGCTCAGTCACAGATGAGACAAGTGCGTCAAATTAATGGGTGGTTTTATGGAGAAGGAAGACGAGTCATAAACGTACCTCCAATGTTGTGTCCCAGAACAATAAAATATTAAATACTTTCTGAAGGGCCCTCGTATATTGGGAGATTCTACATAAAATGGAAGCCTCAGCCAATTGTTTCACTGTTGTCTTCTTTTCTTGTTTACTTGGATCCGATATGACTCTTGTACTCATTCTTTATCCAAGAAAATATGAGCTTGCCGTTCGCATCGTCATGGCGTGCAAAAAGCTTGAGTGCCCCTTGATATAACCGTTAGTACTTTGTTGATACGTGTAAGTCACTTTGCAAATCCCTCCAGAGAAATTTTTTTGCTAATCGTCGTCTCCGTACCTTTATTCTTATATATATGGGAGAGACGCAAACACCATGACATCTCTGTAGGTGCAACATTCTGCTTTAACCACTAAACGAATCACGAAAATAAGACCAGCCCGGTGGAAGCGAGGGTAGTGGTGGACACCATTGGGCATCCCAGATGTTGGGCTTAATGAAGTTGTCCACATAATCTGCAATGGAGAGGATTCCTCAAAAAGGAACTTTTCATGCTAAATGTGATTTTTGAACGGGCTTTCCAGTACTCACTTGCTGTTTTTGTGAAGGCAGCGCCCAACAATGGAATGCATAACGTGTTGAATGAGACGATGCCAACGTTCTCGTAGTATCCACTTGAAGTTCGGAACATCAACGGTCCTCCGGAATCGCCCTAGAAATACGACACTTGGAACTTCGCGAATCTCGTGCAATTCCGTTCTTTTAGCAATTCGCAATGACGCAAAATGTTTCCTGCTTCTATGCCAGCGAAGTAGAAAAAAAGTATTTCTATATGTCGGTGTCCATTTCCTCCAAAACTTTGCTTCAGTTTTCAAAACGATTTGAACGTTTCCCAAAACTCTGCAAACGTTTCCCTACACCTGACACCCGATTCTGTTGTTAACATGAAACAAACGAATCTTAAAGTACGATGCCTAACTTTTTTTTTTGCAATCTAACCCACGTAGTAAGCGTGTAGCGATCTGGTTGGTATCCGCAATATGGGACTTTAAATCTCTCGCTGGAGCTGTTGTCACGAAACTTGCACTTCTGCTAATTAATTCTCCGCAGATATTTGAAATTTAATTCGGTCATCGAGCCGAGTTGAGGCTATGAACACATTCAAAATGAGTTTGATGTGGACAATTTATTACGATAAAAGAAGTTTCCTAACACTTTGCCTTGCATCGCACGATGATCCTTGGTAGGAAAAAAAATAGTTGACCTCTTCAGGGATGAATTTTTTGACACGGGAAAATAAATATAAGTGTAGAGCACTTTGTAAGTTGGGGGAACAGTGATACCAACTAAAATTAATTCTCCCAACATATTGGCCGCATCTGTGGCATCTGAGCAGTTGAGGATCACTTTTTGACCAACTCAAAAGGAATTGTAATCAAACGTTCATATTTGTGCTAGTATCCCTGAAGAGGTTAAAGAAAAAATAATGGAGCAGAAATTTCTTCGAGCGCATACCTTCAAACAGTTCTGCATCTGCTCTTTGTTGTTTGGATTATGCAACAGAAAGCATGTTCACGGGGCTTGGAATCTCGTCACGAAACTCATTGGGACACGAGGTGGTCCAATAAATTCGCTTTTAAAATTCATGCGTCTTTCAAACGGGAATGCGGGGAGTTCCTGAAACTTTCTTGCTTCACTCTCGTTCGTCGTCCTCGTTAATGCGAAAGCTAGCTGAAATGATCGATGCCCTTCCTCTCGAGCGCTTGTCATGTGAGCCTGGCAGTGATCCAACAGCCAACGACTGGGCTAAAGGTCAGGTGGGGAGTTTTATTGGAGACTGGCTTTCGTCCACCATTCTTAATGCGAGGAACGATGGTGCCTTCGTGATGCAGCGGGATGTGGACCGCAGAAAGACGGAGCCAGAGGCTGGCGAGAGGGGATCGCAGCGTCTGCCTCGCAGGAGCGAGGGACCGCAGTTCTCTCTTGCTTTACGCCGTTTCGTGAGGATGGGATCGAGTGGTCTGGTCGAGGCGGCGTCGAGATGCAGCGTTGTTTCCGGCATGTTCCTCGTCTGTTGATGGTTTGGGAACCGCAGCGAATCGGAGGTGCTTCCACTGGATTCCTCCGGATCGACGGAAGCGCCGTCGCCTACGTTGGGATCTTCGATACGAGGCGATGTCGTGAAATCATTAGGTCAGATGCTTTCCTCCTGATTAAAAAAATTCCAAGAATGTGGAAAACGTTCCACTTGCCGTGCTCCCTTGGAACCGCATGCTGCGGGAGGAAATCCAATGCATGCCTGCTGTGTAGCCTAGGGCCGATGGCATAATTTCTCTCGGGTTTACTCAGTCGCTTTCGTTCTCTTTGGATTCCAATGAATGACAAACGATGATAATGATATAAACTATGATAAAACTCTGAGCTTCTCTTGTAATCAAGAAGAAAATTTCGCAAATGAAGTCAGCTTTCCCGGAGACCAATCCTCGTGAAGCGGGTCTTTAATTCTCTATTATCCCCCAGTGGAATTACTGGAATTCACTTTCTAGGCATGACGCTATTCCATGACGTCTCCGGCCAGCATCGCGTCATCTCTTCTNAAAAAATTACTTGAAAAACGTCGGCCCCTAAAAATATGCCCCCACAGGGCATGGATTTAAAATTTTACATTCTTCCTTAACTCATCGTCTCGGTAGGCATGTCCATGCAGAGTTTCAGCTTTCCATGTCTCTCCGTTTTACTAAAGCAAAAGTGTTGTTACAGAGTGGAATGATTAATGCGACTTGGAAGGCCGAAAGAAAGCCAAGGAATGACCGGGAATTGAACCCTAACCTCCTGATTGCCGGTCACGTGTGCTACCACTACACCACCGAAGCCAGGACATGGAGTTCAGCCTCTCGATGCCATCCTAATCCGTCACAATATATATCTTTAAAAACCTCTCTCCCCGAAATGTGTACCCTTAGGGCATGTACCTCCAAAGTCGGATTTTTTCTGAACTCTGCACCCCAAAAGGTATATGTGTACCAAGTTTCAGATTTCTAGCCTTTCTAGAACATGGTTAGAATTAGCGTCAGCCAGTCAGTCAGTCAGTCAGTCACGATCGTCTATATATATTTGATGTCGGTGTCCATTTCCTCCAAAACTTTGCTTCAGTTTTCAAAACCATTTGAACGTTTCCCAAAACTCTGCAAACGTTTCCCTACACCTGACACCCGATTCTGTTGTTAACATGAAACAAACGAATCTTAAAGTACGATTCCTAACTTTTTTTGTAATCTAACCCACGTAGTAAGCGTGTAGCGATCTGGTTGGTATCCGCAATATGGGACTTTAAATCTCTCGCTGGAGCTGTTGTCACGAAACTTGCACTTCAGCTAATTAATTCTCTGCAGATATTTGAAATTTATTTCGGTCATCGAGCCGAGTTGAGGCAATGAACACATTCAAAATGAGTTTGATGTGGACAATTTATTACGATAAAAGCGGATTCCTAACACTTTGCCTTGCATCGCACGATGATCCTTGGTAGGAACAAAAATAGTTGACCTCTTCAGGGATGAATTTTTTGACAAGGGAAAATAAATATAAGTGTAGAGCACTTTGCAAGTTGGGGGAACAGTGATACCAACTAAAATGAATTCTCTCAACATATTGGCCGCATCTGTGGCATCTGAGCAGTTGAGGATCACTTTTTGACCAACTCAAAATGCATTGAATCAAACGTTCATATTTGTACTAGTATCCCTGAAGAGGTTAAAGAAAAAATAATGGAGCAGAAATTTCTTTCGAGCGCATGCCTTAAAAAAGTTCTGCATCTGCTCTTTGCTGTTTGGATTATGCAACAGAAAGCATGTTCACGGCGTTTGGAATCTCGTCACGAGACTCATTGGGACACGAGGTGGTCCAATAAATTCGCTTTTAAAATTCATGCGTCTTTCAAACGGGAAGAGAGTGCTTCACTCTCTTGTTCGTCGTCCTCGTTTATGCGAAAGCTAGCTGAAATGATCGATGCCCTTCCTCTCGGGCGCTTGTCATGTGAGCCTGGCAGTGATCCAACAGCCAACGACTGGGCTAAAGGTCAGGTGGGGAGTTTTATTGGAGACAGTGGCTTTCGTCCACCATTCTTAATGCGAGGAACGATGGTGCCTTCGTGATGCAGCGGGATGTGGCCCGCAGAAAGACGGAGCCAGAGGCTGGCGAGAGGGGTTCGCAGCGTCTGCCTCGCAGGAGCGAGGGACCGCAGTTCTCTCTTGCTTTACGCCGTTTCGTGAGGATGGGATCGAGTGGTCTGGTCGAGGCGGCGTCGAGATGCATCGTTGTTTCCGGGATGTTCCTCGTCTGTTGATGGTTTGGGAACCGCAGCGAATCGGAGGTGCTTCCACTACTAAGGAGGCCTAGCTGCCTTCGCGGCAGCGGATGCAACCCTAGAAGCTATGCTCCGCTACAGCACTTTAGTAATCCAGTCTACGAAAGGAGGACTAATTTTTTTAAGGTTCTTACACCTTTTGCAACCACTTGCCGTGCTCCCTTGGAACCGCATGCTGCGGGAGGAAATCCAATGCATGCCTGCTGTGTAGCCTAGGGCCGATGGCATAATTTCTCTCGGGTTTACTCAGTCGCTTTCGTTCTCTTTGGATTCCAATGAATGACAAACGATGATAATGATATAAACTATGATAAAACTCTGAGCTTCTCTTGTAATCAAGAAGAAAATTTCGCAAATGAAGTCAGCTTTCCCGGAGACCAATCCTCGTGAAGCGGGTCTTTAATTCTCTATTATCCCCCAGTGGAATTACTGGAATTCACTTTCTAGGCATGACGCTATTCCATGACGTCTCCGGCCAGCATCGCGTCATCTCTTCTCTCCCTGAGGGCAAGCTCATGCGCAGAAGTCTCACCCTTAACATGCTTCACGGTCGGACGCGTATCTGAAAACCTGGATACCCCATTCGATTTCATCCCTTTTACGATGGAATAAAAAATTTGAAAAAGCGCACAGAATGTTCCAACTGCATTCGAGCAGTCTCGTCACTGGGATCCCTCGACGCGAATGGTGAATATCACTTGCGTGCGGTGCCGGTCTAACGAATGAATGATGGAATTTAACCGATGGAAGTCTCCCTCGAGTCCCTCCCAGTCGAGAGAAGAGGAAGAGGAGGGTGGTGCCTTGCAGGTTCCTTGAAGCCTGCTGCACGGGTCGTCTCGAGGGGACACGTGGACGGGTCGGGAGAGACGGAGAAGGGGGAAAGCCTACAACGCGGAGAGTCGAATGAGATGCGGCAGGGATCTCGCGATGCCTCGTGCTTCGCTCTTCTGTGGCGATGCGAACGGATTTCCATCCTCGTTTCCGAACCGATGCGTCCAAGGACGTCGAGTTGGGATTCGTTGCGCGTCGTGTCCGTAAAATTTCGGGTCCACGAGAGACTTCTCGGTCGCGGTCGAAAGTGGACAGGACAAGTGGACTCGTGTAAGAGCCATCAATTCTTCGCCAAGAATCGATTGAACCTTCCAAGACGTGGTTTCACTGTGAAATGAAAACTCCAATAAACCTTCTCGGGGCTTCCCTTTCCCCAGATCTTATCGGAAGGAAATGTCGTCGCGAGATCCGTCAGTTCTCGTCGCATATCTCGCTCTGCTGTGACCGTCAGGGTTCGCTACAGGATTTTTATGGAGCCTAGTGGGCTTGCAGCCCGACCCGAGGGAGGAATCGTGTGTCGTCACGTGAACCCTGAGATTGGGGGTTCTCCACAGCGCCTTGCAAAAGCCAACAATAACAGATTTAGCCACGTTCCTTCGGAGGAAACGTTCCACATTAGTGCGGGTCTTTGCGTACAGAATCCTAGAAGGCTCTAGGGTACCACGGGACTCACTATGGGGGAACCGCCGATTCCTGGAGGAGAAAAGAAAGCCGCAGAGCAATTCAGAGGAATGGGTATGATGGCAGGGGATGCGACACCGGCTCCACATCCGACCCACAGGTATTTTTCTTTCTCGAGTTCTCAAGGGGAAGAGAAATACGCATCGATCGAACAGAGATGCTGAAACCAGCGAATGACACCCTACTTATGGAAAAAAAAGTCCTGACGACTAAATAGAGAAAGAGGACGAATGCAAAACCGAAGCATCTACCTTTTCGAGGTGCAACGGACAACGTGAAAACGGCTGGCGTCCTCCAGCCCCAGTCGTTCGCTCCACTCGAGTCCATTCGTCCATTTGCACAGGAGTGAAATCTGACCCTTTTGGTGTGATTTTCGCTCAATCGATCGTGGTTTCAAGTCTCCTTGAGCCTCCGCTGTGTCCTGGCTAGCGAATCGACTGGCTTCATTCTCGGACCCACTCCAAATTGAGGGAGGAGGGAGGGTGTGAGGGTGAAGCATTCATTGCCTGGTCCTCGTCCAAGCTCTCGAAGTCACACGCTCTCGTCAGCGCTGGGTTCTTTCGGTCCTGGGATGCTTTCGACTGGATGTGCTTTCTGGGTGTCGATTCCTCTCTTTTAAAGGGGCAGGGATTCTTAAACTTACTGGGTCCATGGCACGCTTCGTGGAGGCCAGCGGCTCGTGACTTCGTGTCGCTGAAATTTGAGAGAAATTCTAGTAAAAAATTTTGAGAACGTCATGGAGTCCATGTCTACATATAATTGAAAGTTGAAATACGAAGTACAAGGCAAAAAGAGAAAAAAAATTACCAGTTTTTGCACAGGAAATCTAATTTATTTGGATTCTATAAAATTAATTTCATTCCCTTCCCCTGCAAACCACCTATACCAAAAATGAAAGAGCGGTGGATTTGCACTGACGGAACGGATTCTTCCATCTTAACTTCATCGCCCGGTCGAAACTCCTACAAGAGTCCGAGTGTATTGTTTTGCCGAATTAAAGAAGTAAAGAGAACACTCAGACCATATTGAAGTAGCAGTTATCACAGCAAGGAATCTCAAGCAACGAACAGGAAAAGAGAAGGGTTTATCTACTCAAGAAGCTCGTAGGAGCACTCAGGAATTTTTTTTATTATGGGATATTAGAAACAGAAAGACCGGTCTCTCACCGTCAAGGATACGGAAAACCGGTCTTTCTGTCTGTAATGCGACAGGGGAAAGGGGACATTTCCAACCCGTACAAAAATGTAATCGGTGATTCAACGATGAATAACCGGTTGTATTGGGTTCAACGGCAAATCAACTGCGATTCAACGGTGACCACTATTGAACTCCTGTTGAATGGATGTTGAAAACCTGTGATTCAACGGTGAATCACAGTTGACTTACGGTTTCAATTTTAATATGTTGAACTTTTTCTGTGGAGAAGAAGGCCAGGGAAGTAATATTTCCAGCGTATAGCTGCATTTCAGGCCATATTTTCTGTTACAGTGTAGCATTGATTCGAGTTGACTTTTAAACTGAAACGGCAGGGGGAAAAAACCATCAGGCAAACAGTGGCACTCGTTGAACGTGATGGCCTTTCCAGAAAAGTCCTGCTTGGGATTTCCCCGGATGAGTGCGTTTCAACCGAGAAATCGAGAGTTGTTATCAGTCACAATCGCGACTCAGTTGACATCCTTCAGTTGAGGGACGAACCGCGTCCGAACTATTGATTCTTATAACCCTTGGGCAGAAGACTCAGGAAACTTGGGGCTGCCTCAATTGTCCGCAATTGAAGGAGAATTTTAGGTTTTCAAGGCCTTACGAGGGATTTGCATGTGGTCCATCTTGTAGTCTGTAGATTCTCATAGTAATTCTTTCATGAGCTTAGAAGTGAATCAACACACCCAGTTATTTTTAATAATTCCAACTGATTTTCCGACCTAGAATATGTTATCGGATGCCTCATGGTCAAGCCCTAATCGTGAAAATTCCTCGAGTAGCATTTTGTCCGAACAGGAATGTTTTTTTTTTGTTATTGTAGAATCCGTAGAGAATGTTGACACATGCTTGAGCTTATCAGAGGAGCAGAGGAGATAGAAGAAACCATGATGAATACGAATCCCAGCAGGACCTTCAATTTCAGTCGTGCCCATCATGGGGATCCCGATTGTGTTCGTCGCCAGTCTTGTATTCCTCTTCGCATCGCAGCGTTTCCCATGCACGGGTCAGCAAATCGATATCGAAGCGAGGCGGTTATCCGATGGAGTCGACAGTGAGAAACTTCGGGAATATCTCCGACGACTGACCCAAGCACCTCATGTGGCTGGAACCGAGGAAGAACTCGACACGGCCATTTACGTGCGCGATAAGTTTCTGGAATTCGGGTTGGATTCCGTGAAGATAGTTCCTTACGACGTCTTGCTCTCCTACCCAGACAGAGAAAGACCGAACACGATTCACATCCTCGATGGGACGGGAGAGAGCGTCTTCTCGACCCTGGGCTACGAAGAACCTCTGTTTGCGCCGGAAGAAAGTAGTCCCAGGGTGTTTCCCACCTTCAGTGCGTATTCGGCCCCTGGGGAGCCCATCGGAGATCTCGTCTATGCTTGCTACGGCCGTCGAGAGGACTTTCAATACCTTCTCAGTCAAGGGATATCAGCGGAAGGAAAGATCGTATTGGCTCGCTACGGCATGTCCTTCAGAGGCAACATCGTCAAATTTGCGATGGAATACGGAGCAATCGGGGTCATTTTGTATTCCGACCCGAAGGAATATGCTCCCTACGGAGAAGACTTCGTTTACCCTGACAGCGAATACATGCCCGATATGGCGGTCCAGAGCGGAACGGTGATGTTGGCCAACGGAGATCCGACGACTCCACAATGGCCGAGCGTTCCCGGCGCCTACCGGATACCAGAAGCGGAGGCAGACTTGCCTGATATTCCCGTCCAGCCGATCGGATATCGAGAGGCGAGAATTCTGTTGGAGAATTTGGCCGGAGTCCAAGCTCCTCCAGAGTGGCAAGGCGCCCTCAACGTCACATACCGGCTTGGGCCTGGCTTCGCTCAGCCGAACTGGAAGGTGAAGATGGAGGTTCGCACTCGTAACGAGATGGCGACTGTGCACAACGTCATCGGAATACTCCACGGGTCGGTGGAACCGGATCGGTACGTGATCTTGGGGAATCATCGCGACGCTTGGGTTTTCGGTGCCGTGGATCCTTCCAGCGGAACGGCTTCGTTACTCGAGATCGCGAGGTTGTACGGCGAGGCCGCCCTCGAGGGGAACCGACCGAGAAGGACCCTCATATTCTGCAGTTGGGGCGCAGAAGAGTATGGTCTCGTTGGTTCTCTGGAATGGGTGGAGGAGCACGCCAACGTATTGGCGGATAGGGCAGTCATAAATCTGAACGTCGACATTTCCGTTTCTGGGAACAGGACATTGAGTCCCTCGGGATGTCCTTTGACGTATCAGAGTCTGTATACCACGACCAAGAGCGTGGGGAATCCGAATCCGGATGAGATCGCGGCGGGTAGACCGACCGTCTTTCACACGTGGCTGCACAACTTCCCATCTGAAGATCCAGACGTCCCACAAGTCGGGAACTTGGGCAGCGGGAGCGACTATGCCCCATTCATCCATTTCTTGGGGATACCTTCCATCGACATGTCGTACATCGGGACCGAAGAAGGGGACTATGCTTTGTATCATTCCCTCTATGAGACCTTTCATCTGGTCGACTACATCCTGGACCGAGGATTCACCTACATGAAAGGGCTCACTCAAGTCTGGATCGAACTGGCAGATCACTACGCCAATTCCGTCCTCATTCCGTTCGATGTCAGAGACTACGGCAAGTTTCTCCGACGACAGGCGCAGGACTTCTCGAACACTTTCGAGACGCAATTGCAGGAACACGGGATCTCGCTGGAGCTCTGGTGGAGCGCCATCGATAACGTCATCTCGGCTGCCGACTTCTTCCACGGAGAACATCAAGGCTCTTTGAACCTGGAGAACCCGTACGAAGTGCGACGATTCAACGACGAGTTGATGGCAGTCGAGCGGGTCTTCATCGACTCGATGATCCAGAGCGACGCCCGCCACCTCATCTACAAACCCAGCAGCTCCGACACGTACAGAGGGGAAGTGTTCGGGAGCCTCGTGGATTTGCTGCTGGCGGCCGATCCCGATTGGGAGAAGGTGAAGAAAGGAGTGTCCGTCGTTGCTCACATGATCCAATCAGCTGCGAACGTGTTGATGGGCTCTCTCAATACCCGAGGATTTTGATCCCTTCGTATTTCGTCTCATGGAATGCATCACCTTTGCTTGTATATATCTTGCAATCCCATGGCGACTTTAGGGAACATCGCGTTTCATGACCCGGAAATGTTCGTGTTTTCTCCTATTTATGGCACTTGAGGAGACCCGAATAGAATAAAACGATGGTGCCACATATGGTCTTCGAAGAACGATTTCAGACCACTCCAATTTGCCCGTGCCTGTGAATCTGCCGTAACTTTTAGTCTAGTGTTTCTCAAGGTAGAAGACAAGAACGTGTTCCCTTTCTTGTTTACCTTCTTGGAAGGAAGCTTCCGTTTTCACCGTTATAAATTACATGGTCGCAGTTTTAGGTGAAAGGCTGCTCCTGGAATGTAACAATGGGTAACAATAAAACAGTAATTTCTGGCACCTGACATTCAGATGGCAATGGCGAAACCAGCTGTGAAACGCAAATAAATGAAAACTTCTGAGGGTGTTCAATGTCGATTCCGAGGATAATAATTCTTGAGAATCGTTGCGAACACCGCGAACACAAACACAGCATATCACTAGCCACCAATGCCCAAGATCATTTGGTAAGTCGGGGGGGGGGGGGGGTATGAACATGTTGATGGCGTTCAGCGTGGAATCTGAAAAATTTTGACGTGTCGAGAAGCTTAAACTTCGCCATTGCAACAGAAACTCATTCTTGAACAAGCGTGCATGCTGAAAAGAACAATCCGTTTCCAACGATAACTGGAAAAAAAAGAAAACATGAATCCTTTCACCGGCCCACAGTCTCTTGGCTGTTTGGGGTAAAACGGGCAGTAAGGGTTTAGCATGAACAAACCGTAAATAAAACAATTGCAGTTATGCAAATGAGTCCCTGAATAATGTATTTAAACAATCCAACTGAATAAAAAATTGTTGGAATATGAAATACGAATAAACAGAAACAATTCGAATGCTCGTATCACTCTGACAGGAGGTGCCCATATTGCATCAAATGGCACAGTAATTTATTTATTTGGGAACTATGAAATTACGAACGGTCGACTTGATCGCAATAGAAAGCGAAGCGCGAAACGCCTGGAGATGAGGGAGGCGAGTTCAGCGTAGCTCGGAGACTAGGCCTATTCCCCGTTAACCATAGGCGCCGACTTTGAAAAAATATTTGGGGGGGGGGGGCAAGTTCCTAATACCCCTGAAATAAAAATGACGTAATTATTCCAGGATCCATTGGGGTAACTCAGTATGATAACTCGTCACTATGATAGCATAGTGACGAGCCGGGGGGGGGGGGGGGGGGGGGGGGGGGGGGGGCCTCCCCCCCCCTACCCTCACAAAAAACGGCTCTCCTCTCGGTCTCAAAAAACTAACCCCCTCAACTACTGTACATACGCCTTTGCCCCTTGGGTTCGGCGCCTATGCCGTCAACTCGGGGGAGTTCAGATCAGAGTGAGGAATGCTTGTGTCAACTGCCAAGTCGATACGTCTGCAGATTCGGCATCGTCTGCAAAAAGTTTTCCTACTTAAAATGACTGCAAAATTGTAATCGTTCGCGTCTCTTTTATTTCAGAGAGACTGTGACATCCCAGAGAGCATAGCTATAGGCTTTCCTTCCTCGAAAATGTAAAATTCAAACAATGTAAGGCAAGGAGGAAACTTCCTCCGCCCTTGACAAAGGCGTATGTACAGTAGTTGAGGGGGTTAGTTTTTTGAGACCGAGAGGAGAGCCGTTTTTTGTGAAGACTTCTGGCCGAAGAGGAAAAAAATATTGGCCTTCTGTGCATCAAGAAACCTGGAACTGGTTTGTGAAGCGGAGACAGTCTGAATGGATGGAACTAATAAAAGTCGGCAATGGATTTTGTAAAAAAAAGTTTTATAATATTTTTTCAGCAATCGTCCTTGAGCTTGTTGCTCGCCGAAAACCATTACCTCTGGTAAAGGTGGCTGGAAGGTGACTGCAAGTGTCCCACTTTCGGCGTTCGGCGCTAGAGCTACAATATCCCCTTCCTTCCCTAGCTGGTTCTCATTACGCAGCAAGAGGTCTACTACCTATGAACTGCGTGGGTAACCATCTTTCTGAGATGTTTACTTGATGTAATTGTAATTGCATCCTGGGCAGTCTCTTTAGGATATTGATTCCATTTTTAGAGTAGACTGGGTTGATTGGAATTGGGTTGCTAGGAATATCTTCCTACTCTTAGCATATAGTTTTGATATTAGTTGCCTCTGCTCGAGGACTTCTATTGTGTCATCCCCGATGACGATTATGCCTTAATTCAGCACACATCAAGGAAGATAAAATATTACTTTTACAAATCTATCTGCAGTATACCATATTTCAGAGTGTTTTTGTGTGTCTGTCTGTCCTTCATGCACGGCCACGCCTCTGATCCCAGTCCGACCAAACTTTGCATGGCTTCCTCATTTGGTCCGGGGATGGTCATAGGTTCGGTGGCGTTTCAAAATTCGGATCCCCGGGATACCTTATTTAGTACATATTTAGTACTTACCCAGATAACACATTATGTTGGGCCCACATTGGATAAAGGTGGGAAACGTTGGCGGAATGTGAATGTTGGGGAACGATGTTGGCCCATGTGGGCCCAACGTGGCCATAGTCACACGTTGAAAAGAGCTGCAGCACTCCTGGTGGAGAGCTTCAAAACCTTGAAGTACTTTCGCCAGGCCACTAGATGTAGGTATAGGGTCTCCCTTTTCGCACAGCACGCGAAAGATCCCTCCCCTCTTTCCCTGGAATCGTCCTTCGCAGGACCTGTTTAGTACCTCGCCATATGTCTCGCCTAGTCTCATTATAGGAATCAATAAGCGCGGACATTTCATCATTTGTTATCCACTTATTCAAGACAGATTCATGGAGCTCAGGCCATTAACAAACTCATATTCCCGATAAGAATCCTTTTGAAAGACAGGAGGAATTCATCTGAAAGGGAGATCTGAAATATAGAGGAAACATCTGTGAATTCAATTCCGTCACTTCCTCATCTCCACTGTAGACGGAGGAAATGAAGGACTGCTATTGCGGATACTTCATACTTCACCGTATGAGGTGCTCCATCCTCTTGACACGTACTGTAATCAGTACAGTCAGGGGAAGATCCACGTCTGTACTGTCCTATGTCTCCTGCCAAGCAGGACATATATACATGTTCTTGGTAGGTTGTAGTACATGTTACAGGTTCCGTTCTACAGATGGGAATACCTCCACTGGATAGGGAATCTAAGTATATGGTACGAAATGATGATGATATAGAGCGAAAACCAGCTACTTCGATTATATGTTGCTATCCAACATACTGCCAACGTGGGCCCCACGAAAAATGTTATCTGGGTATGTGGCCGATTCACTACTACAGACTCACCAAAGGAGTCACAATTTTGGGGGGTTAGTACAAAGTTGTTGAGGGACCGCATGTTGCTAAATAAAATTTCCGTTACATATAATAACCTGCTCTCAAGGTTCAAAGTTGTTTAGTGGTATCAAGAGGCGATAACACCCATTTGTACACCACGTGTCGAGAGAGTAGGGAGTACTCTAGGAAGTCTTGGCAATGACGAACTCTTTGGCATTGAAGATAGTAATGGTGAGGCGGTAACTACTCAGCTGCATTTCTCGAGCAAAAAAAAATTCTCTTTGTTTCTCCACCGCCCAAATGCATGTCTCCAGGTGCCAATCCATTTTTCTAAAAGGGAATTCTCATTTCAGCTGTGACATCACTGTAACACTCCTAGAAACATGGCTATTTCCATCAGGGGTTGTATTGTATCTACGTCATATCATTCAAACTTCTGGTATTTCCCTCAGTCTTTCGAATGTTCCCCCACTCTCGTTCTTGCTTCTTCTTGGCATTTAGTCTAAGTAGGCCTAGCTGTAGCTTACGACGGTCGAACTTCTAAGTCCTGAATTTTTGCAGGAGACATTTGAAATGAACGGAAGCCTTTCCGTGTGGTTTCATGGGACTATCCGAGAACTTGGTTTGACATTGCTCAAGGACATATCCGAACGTCTGTGACCATGCTCGAGGAATTTGGGTTTTTCCACGAAAAGAACAGGAGTCATGAAAACGCGACAATTGACGTGGCCGTGAAAGGCTGTTTTCGTGACTTTGATGTTGTGGCATGTGCTCGTACAGGAGTGCTCTCTTTGTTGATGACTATCACAGCTGTGCTGTGTACGATTCGGATTGTTAGACTTCATTATGTCCACCATCCTCAGATTCATCAATACCTCATCTTTTATTGTGCTCTCTTGGAATGCATCCTTTGGTAAGTTTTTCAGAAAAATTAAGATTTCACTGTTCAGATCAAATAATTGCCTATTGTTCGATTGCCAGACCCCTATCATAAGTTTTACCTAATATTTATGATTTTGGCTTAGTATAGGGTATAAATTTAGCCCTTGCAATTTATGAGTGCTGGCTTCTTTGTTTTCTGCAGCACAATCAATTGGATTTTAGATGGCTTCAATCCTGCATTGGACTATTCTGCATCATACCTGAAGCTCCTGCAGTTTCTCCTCCTCTGTCATTTTCATTGGACATTGGCATCACGGATTCTACATAAGGAATTTCTCATTACTACTGTTATCGTACCTTTGCTTAGCTGCTACCTCATCTACTTCTCCATCATCACTATCCTTGGCATTGTTGATGTTTCTGACAGCTGGACTGAGTGTCTTAGTGAGTTACACCTTGCTCCTAATTGTCTAACCTTTCTTATTGTGGGCTTTTGTTTACACTAGCCAAAAAAATTATTAAAGGCATTGGGCCAAACGAGTTATATATAACTAATGCTTTACATGTGCTTCCTGCATGATCAAGACAAAATTCACTAGCCTATGATGGAGGTTTTCTTTTTTTTGAGAGCAAGTAGGAAAGGAAATTTTCTGGCTCTACCAGCTAAGTCTTAAGTCGGATTTATTTCCATTTCTTATAAAAGCAGTATTTTTACTAGTATAAATGAGAAGGTTTAATGCATGGCACAAGTCATGATTGCACATTATAATAATTTTTTTGTATTTTTGAAGAGGTTTTCATCCTATAATCATGAGTAAATACTCACTCTTCCATATAACTATAGAGAGCATTAACTTGTCTATAATACAGTAGAGAATCATTTGAATGCATGCCTCACAAAGTATGATGGTAGTCATTGGTGTATGGCATATCCATACTAGGATGTGAAGTACAAGTCTGAGAACATGAGCTTCCTACAGCATAAGATCTATCTCAGGGGCTGCACTAAGTTTCTTGTCCTGGCCTCCTACCCAAGCATCCTGGAGGTCCCAGGATCCCTGGGATGCACAGGCAGAAGGCCTAAGAATGCTGAATTGAATATCAGTCAGCAAGTAAACTTGGAATGCTGGACTTTTACTTTTGGGGAACCCTTAAAGATTCCCTCATGCTTCACTTGGAAATTAACCCCCTTAATTATTAGGGGACCCTTCCATATCAGACCTGAGGATCCTGGGGACCCCCTATGGCAAGAAACCTAGCACAACCCCTGTATCTGTCTTCCTTATCATGCAATCAAGTTTTGTCTTTGGTTCAGAGGTTTCATAAGTGTGTTCCTTGCCCTAATGTCTGTCAATTATGTGCTTACATGGTTTCCCTCGATCATTTTTGTGCAGAACCATATTGGCTGATGCTATCTTCAGGAGACTTTGTGATAGTGCAGTTGTTTATGGTTGCTGGAATCTACATCACAAAGAAGATCAATTCCTTATCTACTGAAGAAATGATGAAAAAGACTCAGAAAAGGGACCTTTGGGCTGTGATCTTGGTCTTTGAGTTCTCTGCCTTCCTTCCTCTTACCTATGATGTTATCCTCCAGATTTGTGAGTTTTATCACTATTATGGTATGACCTAGAAAGTCCATTTTGGACCCATTTTATTGCTTTTCACAGTTATTGCATAATGTTGATTGCATATGCAGATCAAAGAATCAATTTGAATGGGGATGATAGAATGTGAATGTCAGTGAAGCCACGTGCAAAGGCAATGTAAGATGGTAATGGTTCATGCACAATATTCTCTGGAAAATATCATTCTTTCCATTTGTTCATATGCTGGAATACCTAGCAGATTTGAGAAAATCCATCCTTGTACTGTTACTGGAAGGTCCTTTAACCCTTTCCCCTGGCATTGGCATAGTTTTATGTTGACATCCTCGGAGTGTTTGGATATCCCAGTCAGGGAAAGGGTTATGGACTATTGAGGAACAGTAGAATGGCTGCCATAGGAAGATGAAGAATTGATTTTTTGATGTCACTCTTTTTGCTCTGATGCTCAGAGACATAAAGTTTAAGAACATTGAACATATCCATGAATTCAATTCCTTGAAAGGGAATCCTGCCCTCTGTATTGAAAATCAAATTGTGTTGTAGTGGGAGACGATGAGATTGGTTGCAGTGGGGTCTTTGGGCACCAGCAAAAGGTCTACTCCATCACATTCTTCATTTACATGATATTCAAATTCATGCTGCCCATCTGGACCATGCTACTTGTTTTTCATCCTACACCATCTTCTCCTCAAGATTCTCTAGCTGTTTTGGGCTTTGGTTCAGAAGCTGTGAGTTTCCCCTTACTAGTAATATAGAATTCCCTGTAGAAACTCTAACCTTTTTTGATTTTAAACCAAATGATGTACTATATTATTATGGTCATGCCAGAAACTCTCACTGAACCCTGTCAATAGTCTGGATTCTATGGTAGCACTGGAAAAGTATATGATCTCAACCCTCCTGTAAATAGACTTTAAGCCCAAATTTAGGTGACTCATTCTTATGGATTAAGAATGAGATGCACATATGTAATTTATTTAGAATTCCAGTTTTGCCAGTGGAATTTTTTGCTTCCCATAGTATTTCTTCCTCTTAAATTATAAATAATAAGAAAAAGTCATTTCCATCCAGTTCATGGACAATTATGGGAATGAGAGGAATAGCCAATAGACCTACTTGAATTTTGATTTGAAATTTGAGTCATTCCCCTTTTACCAACCATTTTGATTCAATCCTGGGAGAGGAGGGAAATAATTCCAAGGTCTTTCCATGGCATGGGAACAAACCCCTGGCTCATCAGTTTTCTTGAAAAATCCTCACTGAAAGAGCTTCAACTAGAAGCATATCACACATTCTTATTTATTTATTTGAGCAAAGCTGTAAGCATTTCCCAACAACCTGAATTTTTTGCTTGCTACACTGTGTTTGTATGGCATCATCCATTGACATGTATTTTTTGTTTGTTTTATTTATCCTGCATCACTAGTTGACATCCAGCTTCATCTTCAATGCGGATACATCTGGAAGCCAGGCCTACAAGCGACTCCACTCACCAGTCCCCTATGACACTCCCTATGATGATCCATATACATCAAGGAGCTTTTCAATTGGTGGCAGTGTCTCTTCCACACCTCGCTCCTCTCAGAGGATTGCTTCAGCTGCCATTCCACAAGTTATCGTCAATGGCCCTGTTGGTGATACAGATCTTCCTCCCTCAGAGCAGGAAGTTGATGCTTGAAACACCTTGGCTAAGCTTCATTAGGTCAGCTGAATCCCAGGAGTTTTTGACAACTAGGCAACTAATTGCAACCCAATCCTAACATTTCTTGAAATTGTTTATGACTTGTTAATTTTGCAATTTGGACATTTTTGTATGTCTGGGAGAAGCAGGAGCAATGAGCCAGATCATGTATTCCTGGTTGAGTGAATAAGTTGTTAGTTGAGTAAGTAATAGGTTCCTATTTCACTTTTTGAAGAGAAATGATATCAATGAGGCTCTTGTTTGTACAGCTGCACTAGTAATTGCTTGCATTTCATAACAACACAAGTCCTCATGACCCTTGTTAAATGAGATGCTATACTCCCCTCTGTGAGGTAGCTGCCAAGAATGTCTTGTGAGTGTGATCTCTGAGATCTATATTTAGGTATATTCTTGGGAACATTGGGTTAAGTGAAGGTTTACATTGCAATTAATGCTGGATTTTTTTTAAATTTTTTTTTTATTATTCTGAGACTGATCTGTACCTGTACCTGTCAGGACTGTCTGCCATGTTCATGGCTGTGCTTGTGTACAGGGATCACATATCCTTGGATCAACTATGCACCCCTTGCATACAGGTTGAAATTCACCCTCAAAAGCTGTTTATTGCAGAAAGTTACAAGAAAAGCCATTGAGTGTTTCAACCTTTCACCGAAGCTTGTCACTTTACAATGATCAATGATCATGATCCAATACTATATTTAGCATCTTTAAAGAGTGATGAAGTTACTGCTTTGCCATATCTGCAGTAAGTGCCTGCCAATTTTAGTTTCCAGCTGTGACCAGTTGTGAAGTCAATCTGAACACACTTTTTTGCCAATCATTGTGCTGGACTATGGTGATTGTAAGATAAGACAGTGTGCTAAGTAGTATGGGAGATGAGTATTGCTCTTAGAATCATGTTGGTCATGTCAGGATTGTCTGAGAACAGGGAATATTTTTTCAACACCTGTTCTAAATTTAGTGATCCTTGGATCACCAATTTTCACCACAAAACACCTTCAGTGAAATGCTGGAAAACAAAGGATTATGTCTGCTAAATTCTACCCAGGAGGGGTTGCATCTGAATGATCCTCTGGATCATTGGGGAAAGTGCTTATTTTCCTAAAAGTGAATATTAAATTAGTATTATTTCTTTTAATGAACTTGACAGTGTCAGGAGAAAAAAGGTAGATAGTTTGAAAATATTCTAGGGGAGAGTCACCTAAGACGGCTTGTAGTATGGGTCATTTGTGTTGGGTGGATGTTCTCAATCAAATTTAAACTACATTGTTAATTGAAACTGAGGTACCGAAAGTGATTGTGCAACTGAGCTTAAATCTCTCCAGAGGATGAAGAAAACTTGCATTAACATTATGGGATCATAAATGAGGGACAGGAACCCCTTAATTTTATTATTACTGAAAGCTGCATCCAACATGACCTCTCAAATGGATATTGCTAGCAAATAAGGAGACCACTGGTCATGTATGACCAGTGAACATACCTCTATTCAATGGGAAGAAGCTTCTTTTCTCTTAATTATTGATGTTCGTGTTATTTAACAAGTGCAGTCGCTAGATCTTTCATTCACATGCTTTTTTGTTGGATGGAAATTGCCTGAAGATTCCATATTACTTTAGGTGCTAGTTAGGATCTTCATTGGATTCTTGGATCCATGTGGATTCCCATGGGTAGAATTTAGCAGATGTGTGGTGCAATTTGTTAATTAAGGTAGAAAATAATGAAATTTAATAATATGGCCCCCTATTTGCTCTCCCCCCCCCTCTCTTCCCCCAGAAAAAAAAAATAAAGCCAATATAGGGCACCAAAAGTGATGCCCATTTATGCTACTATAGAGAAAAAAAAAAAAAAAAAAAAAAAACAGGACTTCCAAATCCCTGCTGGGTGATTTCACCTTTAAGATGCCAAATTTCCTTTTTTTATGATTGACTATTTGATGTTAAAGGACTCTTCCTGTTAAAAACCCCAGTGTCATGAGTTCTGACACCTGTGCAAGTTCTACCTCATCAATGTAGCAAGGCATCAATGTTTTATTCAAATTTGTGTCAATGGAATGGGAGATCTTCTGGGGCATACCAGTTTCATGACACCTCACCAATCAAGAAATGCAATGATATGAAGGTTTATCTGGCAGTCAATATTCTTGTATTTTGGTAAATGTAACTGCTTTTTTTTTCCTGCGTAGCAGGAGGCTTCATAAAATAGGTTATTCTGGTGTGGGAAAGCAGCTTTCTTCCTATGGAGAGATAAAAATATGTAAACATGGACACTCATGGAAGATTACAGCCATAGCACACCTTTTACTAAATAAGACCCTTAAAAATACCAGTTACTTGCTAATCTATTGCCAGTAGCTGGCACCTCTGATAATCTTTATGCCTGTACCTGGTAAACAGTAAGACATCATAGCATCACCAATTTATATTTATGCTGACTTGTAAACATGCATTTTTTTGTGATTCCTTGGCATTTACAACGTATAAGATCTGGATCTGAAGTGGTTAATTGATCAGAGTCTCTGCATATGGGTGTGATCTTAACTGTATTATTGATTGGGTATAGATAGATTTCAGCATTGGCACTCTGCAGGTCAAAATAGGAGAATAGTAGGTACCCTTGATGGTATCCAAGGGCAGGTTTAATATAACTCTTTATGTGGAAAACCCTCTTGCAAATAAGAAACTTCATTGATTGTAGCTGAAAGTTTGCCAAATATCCATCTTCATAGAAGAAACATTGCAGATTCTGATAGGGAAGGACCCCTAACTTCATTTCTAGTTAATCAATTTCCTTCAAACAAGATACCTGCTGCAATCATATGAATGTCTGTGTCTGTATCTTCATGAGTCTGTCGCTCTTTTTCTCTTTCTTTCTGCATCATAGCAAAGACTTCATGAAATTTTAGGAATGCTTCTGCTCATATTTTATCACGACTTTAGGTGTGGCAAACTTGAGGTGACCAAATTTCTGTGTTGTGAAAGTGGGACATCAATAAATACACTCCTTGCCTCCTAAATAACAATATGAATGTATTTGTTGCATTGACAATTATATTTATTATTGTATTAATAGAAACAAGAATTAAAACTGGTATTTGAACTGCTTAGTTCATTAGGGGACAGAGGGACAGGTGGTCTGAAAGTCAGATGACCCATTTAGTCCTGGATGTCTGGTCACCTTAGGTAAAACCAGTCTTCTGATTCCATTGACAGTTTACCCAGATGAAGTTCACACCTAAACATTACTTTGTTTGCTTATCTGTTTGTCTTTAGGGTCAACCTCAATAAAAATGTCTCTAGACAATCTTGTTTAGGCTAATTCAAATATGGAATTTATTTTGACTTTGGTATGCTGAAACTAGATGCTGTAACCAAGTAGATGGTTGCTTTCCATTTCTATTCATTATTTCTTTGATTTCTTTGCATTTTGATTGCCTTGGGCTTTTATATCAGTTTGTACCATAGGGTGTTTGTGGTTGCTCATTGTTCAGCTTACTGCAGTTACATTGTTGTTCTGCAGTTCATGTATCCAGTCACTTCCATCTCAGGTTTTATAATCCTCCCTTCCATTTGAGCCTTTGGTGCTTGGGAAATGCTATCTGCTTTCAGTCCGTACACAACCAGACTGCCAAGATGAGCAAAATGTAAAGTGGAGGTAAAGCTCATTATGTTCTAGTTCTAATGTTCTAGTCAAGGCCTCAAATTCTTTTTGTTGGCTACATGAGGGATGAAGTACCCTCTTTGAGTACTTGATGAAGTTGCAATTGCCATGAGCTGTGACTTGATCTATGTTTCAAGAATGAAAATAGTTCATCTCAGATAGAAACTCTTCAACTCCAATTGTTAGGCATTAAAGCATAAAAAAATGAGCAAACATGAAGTATATTGGAGCCATTTGTCATTTTCATGGACTCTCAAAGATATTGATATGGAATATTTCTCTTGTATTAATCTTTAGTGAACAGCTTCAGCTGTCACATGCTGGTGTTGAACACAATTTCAGAAGTGACTGCATCACAGTTGGATCTGTGATGATTTGCTGGCCATATTTTTTAGTCATATTGAACAAATTGAGTGTTAGCATTAGGACTTTGCTTACTAAATGTGATCTCTGGGCAGTTCTGTGTGAGAATTTGAAGCAGATCTGTCCAGAGATTACTTGGTGTAACTTTTACCATGCTTGAGTGGCATGTCTTGCATCTGATGTCTGTATCTATCATCATTTATGGTCCCTCCCTTTTCAATAAAGCCATGCTTCTTGTTCGTGAAACATCTTTCTTTTCAGTTATGCTAGGCGCTCACAACAATGATCTTGAATTCATGAAAAATTCCCCTGCTAATTACCATTCTGTCTGATACTGGGTTCGCAGGGCCGTATCTAGGATTTCATTTCGGGGGGGGGTTGAGGTCTGGCGTATGGGCTGTGGCAATTTTTTTTATACTTGTCATCGTGAGTCTTTGTGACATATCTGGATTTTCCTGTAAGCTGCAGTACTTAATAAGTCATAAGCTATTAAAAATGAAAAGACCATGTACTGCACCGTTTACACTAACGAATAACAGTATGGCAAAAATTTAAGGAAGATATTTCGGGGGGGGGGTTTGACCCCCATGAACCACCACACCCCCCCCCCCCCTCAAATACGGCCTTGTGGGTTCGAAAGGGTTGTGTATGTCGCAAGTATTCAAAACCACAATATCGCCATAAAAAGTCTCAGAAAGTTGCTTTACGAAAACCGCAGAAAACGCAGTCCATAATTATGGCCCGCAGACCTTCATGACCGAATGCCTATTCCTCAGTGTTGTTGAATTTAGAAATCGTTACAGTCACTGAGGATTGGACACTCATTCGGAGTTCAGAGAATTCCCTTTAATATAAAAAAATTGCCGCGCGAAATGACACTAGTGGATGTGCGTGGCATGCAGGATTGCCATCAGCTGGAAAATTAGTAACAGCAGCTCATATACGTGCCAAACAAAATTGAAATGTTGAAACCCATCCCTAGCTCTAGCTTCTTCAGCCTGAAGCGGTAGCTGACAGACTTCATGAAGTCCAGTCACATAATACAGCCTGATGCCTACGTATATATGCACTCCTAGGAATTGTTTCTTCATTGCAACCGCTTTCAGCGGAGCATTTTCTTGGATTGAGTTGACTTGTCGAATTCTCAAGTCGACGCGTGAAGTATCAGGAGAACTTTACGAGAATGAATGGAGATGGGTGAAAACTGGAAAATTGCCCGGCAAGGTGCCCTTGGATCAGTGAGTGCAATGCTGAAGATTGTCTCAAACCCATCTCAAACTTTTTTCGCTTCAACAAGGTCAACCGAATCCAGCAACCTTGTCATTCTCCTTGCTGTTATGATACAAGCGATACTCGTTTCTCCAATTTTGTCCAATGCATTATCATATATCAGACATATACTTTTGCGGTTTTGAATTGCAGCCGTATATGCAGTGTTGGGCGCGTTACTTGTGAAAAGTAACTAGTTACAATTACAAGTATTTCATCCCAAAAGTAATTAGTTACCAGTAAAATTACTTCTCACCAAAAGTAACTAGTTACAAGTAGAAGT
>CAJPEV010004253.1:4191-23690 GCA_905338385.1 Darwinula stevensoni | reverse complement strand
TCTCCGAGTTTCATCCGGGTGAAAACATAGAATCGTTCACTCTCTTTGTTGAATTCCATATTTTTAGGTCACAGTCAAAATGGACACTTTTTTTGCTGAACTAGTACACAGCCAACAATATAGATACAGATACTGTTATTATTTCTAGACAACAGTCAATGTCACTTGTATATGCCACTATCAACAAATCAACCCAGATGCAAACCACTCCTTTCGTACATGCTCATTTCCAAGACTTTTTGAATGCCCCACGTATACATCATTTTTATGCCTCATGTATTCTGTTGGGATGGGCAGTGTGATAGACGTTTGGATCTTATCGGTCCGTTCGTGATGATATATCGCGTTGGGCAGTATGTGGGGCGTAAACTGAAATGAAAAACTCTTGGATTAGGCAGCACCAATGA
Organism: Darwinula stevensoni; assembly: GCA_905338385.1. Taxonomy (NCBI): domain Eukaryota; kingdom Metazoa; phylum Arthropoda; class Ostracoda; order Podocopida; family Darwinulidae; genus Darwinula; species Darwinula stevensoni. The sequence goes on along the minus strand of CAJPEV010004253.1, from coordinate 23,283 downwards.
AGAAATTAATTTTTTTTCCGGAGAAACAGTCCAGCAATAAAAAGTGCCAATGTGCAGAAATTTAAGCATATTGGTCCTTCTTCCTAAGCTGGCTTAGAAAGATGCACTAGATTTTTTCACCTAATTGACGTAATTTCCACTGAGCTTAGAAAACGGGCGCACCCGGAGAGTCTTCGCGGGGGGTAATCCACATGGAGATTAAAGCGAATTAAATTAGAGCAAAGAGAGAAATTCACGTCACATCTTGCTCGGCGGGAAGCATCCTCGAAAGAATTAGGCTTTCCTGGAATGGGACGAGATTCGAGTTTCCTCTTTCGGACGTGGAAGGAAAATATATGGACTCTTGGTGCACCGGGATCGCTACTGCAAATCCTCCTAGCTCGTGCCAATCAGCGATAGGCATGAGTGGATCCTCTTTCTACATCGAATTTCGGCAAATGCATTCAAGAGAGTGGCACTTCGACGAAGATCGTGAGTTAGGAAATCTTCGCTTCAGAGGGTTTTACATATCGAGTTGCGAAAGCATGAATTGCATTAGGTGAGTCGTGCCTGCCTCTTTTTGTGGATGACTGAAACAAGAGCCCACATGAATTTCACGGATCGAGCAAAAAAGAGGAAGGCAAAAGATCCCTCATTAAGGCAGCAGATTGACGGTCCTATTAAGAAATATGCATATTTAGAGGGGACCTATCTCAGATGGTGATTGGTAAGAGTGCCATTTTGAGATCCTCTGTTGAGGATCTCAAAATGAGTACAAGAGCCTCTCAACATTCTGAAAATAATATCGTAATTAAAGGATAGTAAACATGGGAAGTTGAAGAATTCATACTGAAATGACAGAAGTAAATTATCACACTGGTGGAGTTAAGACCTGAAAAAGCCCATGCACATGATTATAAATATCTCGATCCACCACCTCAAATGTATCATTTCCACATTTTATTGAAGGGAATTTTTGTAAGTGCAAATAGAATTTATTCAAGAAAACTGATTAAAGTATCACAAAAGCATGAATAGACTTGAGATCGTGCAAGGCAATGCAAAGACCTGCAGACTTGACTAGAAGAGTGTGGACTTATCACAGGTTTCAAAAACGTGAAATGCAGAAAGCTTCCCTTTTGGAAAGCAAAGATGAGAAAGATATACAATAATGACTGACTAGTCTTTTCCATGATTCCCAAATGCTGAGTTTCATGCACTTGTACAATGAAGTGGAACATTTTTTGTGAGATCAGGGACCTTTATGATCTATCTTTTGCTTCAAACAGATGAGGTGTCCATCTTTATCTTGAAGGATACACAGGTGTTATTTATTCCTTGGAGTGCACTTTCACAAAGGGCCATATGAATTAAATATGAGCTGAGAGCTCAGAGCCAGGAGTGAGCGATTGAGCCAGGTCTGAGGCTTTTTCCTCCTTTTGATGGCTCACAGAGCTCCATGAATTTTTATTCTCACAAATGGAGCCCTGTCTCCAATTAGTGGAGCTTGAGCTTGAACTCTCTTTTATATAACAATGTCATCCCCATTCTCATTTCTCTTTAAAAAAATATGCAAATTGAGCATTACTCCTATCCTGGAATAGAAGGTCAGCTCTTATAAGTGACAATTCAGAATGACATCAAACGAATAAGCATTTTTCAACTGTACTCAAGCTGGAGTCAAACTCCTGGGGTGTTAGTCCATGTTTATCCTCCTCAGAAATGCTACCAGGTTTTAAATGCTGCTTCCCTTTTAAGTGAAAAATTCTTCCAAAAATTATCATTTGGGAATGATGGACAAAAACTTTGAAAAAAAAAAAATCCGCATAACACATTCCAAATAGAAAGACAAGCATCTTTCACAGGAGATCAGCAACAGTGGTTCGCTTTCGCTCCAGTTCTCTCAGATATCTCTGCAAATCCTATAAAAATTGACCAGACACCAGCACTGTTAACATGAGAATGCAATATGAAATAGACCTAAAGGATTCTGTAAATGCATTACACATTGTACCTCATCTTTTTGCTTACGAAGATTATCCACATCTGGCTCAGGATACTTCTCATTGATTGCTGGATCATCAGGAAGATCCAATTTCTCCTGCTTTTCCTGTAAATCCATAAATATAGAAAAATAAGGAATAATCAATTGGTATAAACATAATTCAACAAAAATAAGTTGAAGAATGGATTCTCTCTGTGAAGTCACTACCAATATGGAACTCATCTTGACAGGATAGTCTGGTATTTCCAACAGTTCAGTTTGGCATTTCTGTTATAGTTAAAGTGAGTCAATTTATCTTTAAATGGGGAAAAACTGCATTAAGAAAAATCTTTATTTGTGAACAGTGTAAAAAAGCAAAACAAAATCCAAAGTACTCAACATAATGCTGCTTCTGGAAGCACAAAGATGTGCTGCAGTGATCACTACTTTTGGAAAAACCTGGTTAACTCACCTGAGGAAAAAGAGAGGTGAATGTGTGCCTCCAAAGATTGAAGTTGTGCCCAGAACTGCTTTCTTCTTCAGCTCCTTTGTTATCAATCTGGCTGAAAGAATCTGAGCCAGCAGGAATAACCAAAGGCTTGTTGTAATCAGTTGACATTATCTTCCTGACAAGGAAAAGAGAGGTGCCTCAAAGTTAGAAGTAGTACAAGGTCATGGTGCTCCAAGAATGACTCATACACCTGATATTTTTTTTAGGCAATAAAAAAAGAGTGGGGCAAATTTACAATTCAGAAAGACTTACAATGGGGCAGTATTGAAGGCATAGTGAGATAGGAGATCTCGAGCCCTTTTGAGTAACACTGTGTCCTTGCAAGAATAGAATTGAAGGCTTGCTCCAAGAGAATGAGCAACATTTCTCAGACAACGACACATGACCTTTTTCTCCTCTGGATCAAAATTCTAAAGACAAAAAATAAATTTCACACCAGATGAGTGAAGGAGAGGTATAGGACAAAAAAACGATAGAACTCATGAGCACAATTTTGTCATGGAAATCATACCTGAAAGATGTCATACTTGCTTCCTAGGATAACAAATGGTACTGGGAATGGCTCTATTTGATGCTTCTCCTAAAAAATGACAGGGAACCATGGAAACAGTTATTAGTCCTAAATGAACTAATAACTAGGCTTACTAAACAAGCCTCCTCAAAGATGGAAACAGGTTATCAGCAAATTTTGATAATAAGTAAAAGGAAATTAAAGATCAATATTCCTTGCTTAATGAAAGCAAAATAATTTTCCTAAAAATATGAATTTTTATTTTTCATATCCATAATAATGCCTCTCATTTTCTTCATCAGAAATTATGACTGAGTTAAAGCCAGGTATTATTAGAACCATGTTGAAGCAATCACATACACAAAACTACAGGTAAAAGACAGGAAAATAGTTTTTTGATGGGTTCCCATGAAGTAACTCAGTGAGTTTGCAAATGAAAACTTCATGAATGATATCCAAGCAGATTGTACTGTAATATTCAAATACAGAAAATTTTTTAGATATGTGTTGTCTGGTTATTTACAAAGGCTAGTATACTCACTTGATGATCTCCAAAGCGAGCCATGACATTGGACAGGAGCTCCTCCTGCAAATTCTCTTCCTTAGCTTTAGAAGATGTGAGCACTGTGGTCAAACGTGATCTAAGATCTTTGAGAAGGATCTCCATTGTGGACCAGAGTATCTTGGGTTGACTTAGATCCAGCATGAGAATGATGGAAAGTCCCTTTATATTTCCAATAGATATTGCTGCCTCAAGAAGAGAGGAAAATGCTGTGCCTCCTTGCAACTCCCAGAGATGACATATCTCATTCCCTCCTCCAGTCTATCAACAAGTGAATCCAGATTTAAAAATTAGTTCATTCCTCATTCCTTTCATCAATGATATCTGTTTCAGTGGCAGTTCATGACATGCAGCAATAGTAGTTTGTCAGTGTAGACAGAGGTGGCCAGTCTCTTGTCTCCACTGATGTACCACTACTGCTGCATATCACGAGTGGCCACCGATCTGTTGACAGTTGCCAAATGAATAAATGGTGAATAAAATAAAAAATACACTCTCTAACAGTGGAACTTGGGCCACAATGCACTCTCACTTGAACCCAGCTGCATGGTGAATATGAACTGACATAATTCTTAGATTTATTTCATTCAACCAACTCAATTCAAACTTTTACAGTGCAAAACCCACCATGACATGACTTCCATGCAGTGGTAAGAGGGGAACTTCCAAGAGAAAATTTACAGATGACTGCATCAGTCAAGGAAAGATGGATGAAAAGTTTTTTCTGGCTCTCCCTTAACTAGCCAGAGAAGAGTATCACAACTGTGAAATTCTCAAGTCAGTCACTCTGAACAACTTACACTTTCAGCTGACTAAGAATCTTCCAATAATACTGGTAACTTTTCAGCTTCTCATAAGTCTCACTCCCAATACAAGAGTGAATTGCACCATTAATATTTTAGATTAAAATTTTTTTTTTACAATCATACCTGAATGAAAGGTTAAAAAATTGCCTCCTCTACTGTATTTGAGATAAATGAACAAAATGTGTCAGGTGATTCAGGTACAATATAGTTTTTTTTTCTTCCAAACATAATTAAATTCTAAAAAATTATTACATCAGGTGTACAAAAAAAAAAACGTGAAAATTGGCAACTCAAAAAATCAAATGTCAGCAACCAAGTTACAGGAAATTTCCCTTCCAGAATGTAATGAGCAGTGTAAGTTAGAAGCTTCTTTCAATTCTCTGAGCATCACAAATTACCTTGAAAAATGATCATCCATGGAATCACTTTGATCTGCTCCTTCAGAAACAATTTATAGACTTGCTATATGAAAGGAAAAGTTAGTAAAAAAGATTTTTCTCAAGGGTATGCTGGACAGCAGAAATTATCCTCCTATATCAGCTTTTCTCTGCATTTTCCTTTCTTTCATCTTCTCCATTCCTCTTGTGGTGCATGAATGAGACGTAAGAGGGATTGAGCTATACTGGAGGAAATGGATTCATTCCTGCAGACATGGGGTAGGCAAGGGGGATGATTTTGAAGAATGGCATGAAAGGGTGTTACAGGTACAAGTCGAATCCCTGGAGTGGAAAACATGGTGAGGGGACAGCAAAAGCCTGTTATCCAGACACCCTTGTACATTTTGTCTGGAACCATGCTTTATTTACTTCAAATATAGCAGGGAGAAATATTTGTGGAACTATACAGTAACTTTATGGATATCTTTCACCAGTCTAGATCAAGGCACAACAAACAACCCAATTGACCCCTTTCTGAAAAATGAAGTGTGTCCAAAATTTGAGCCTCACCGGATTGTTGGTCTGACGTAAACAATAGGAATACTCCAGTGCAAGTGTGGGCTTGGCAGCTTCATCAAGCTTTCCAACGAAGTGATTTATCAATGTTGTCTTGCCCTGAAAATACGGAAACAAGGCTATAGGTCTATTGGTTTGATGAAGACAAAACTAACATGACCCCAAGAGTAGATCCAGGGATAAAAAGAGGTCGCTATCCCATGAGAGAGCCAAGGCATTACTCACAGTTTCCTTTGATCCAAGGAAAAGCAACGTCGTATCTTTCTGTCCAGCAGCGACAGTCTTACTCTTTGCCCTCTCCTTGCACACATCCCAAAGGTTCACAGGCATATCTTGAGAAGTTTTCTGGTGTTCAAATACCCTGCACTAATATCCTGAGCCAGCCTCCTTTAACTTTGAAGACTGAATTTATTTTTGTATCCCTAAGCCGTTCCTTAACCAAAGGCAACGAAGTGGGCGCTGTGAGGGTCCATTGCCAAAAGCCCCACGTGATTAAACATGGCGCCTGTCATGGGGATAGCCGCATGCAACCGGCTTGGAGCCACGTGCTCCCCTTAGGTTTTGCGCAGTTTCTTCTATTGGTAGGCATTGGCTAGCTTACAACAGTGTACTCTATACAACTAAAAGCTGCATCTCCGTTTCCCTTATGTCATCTTATCTATAGTGTTTTCACTTGAGTAAGACAATATTTCGCTTGACTCAGACGCAAGCATGGGTGTCGAAATCAAGTGAAAAACACTAAGTCCATTTTTCATGATTTTATGGCATTTGATAGGTCTGTTTGTACTGTGTGCGTGAATAGCTGATATTACTTCATTCAGGGCGAATCCCTGCATGCCATGTGCAATTTTATGGAAGATACCGTCATTACAATTACAGTGTTATTCACATGATTTGGACATTCATGCATGAGTGTCGAAGCCAAGTGAAAAACACAGTATGTGATCCCACCATAGAGGAGACATAGGCTAGCCTGAATAAACGTCCTGGTTTTGCTAGGACTACAAGTTAATGAGACTCCACTTTAGTTCATAAAGTACCCTGGTTTATGGCCTGGTTTCCTCAAAAAATTTCCTTGTGACCCATTTTTCAAGCTGACAACTTGACATTGAAGACAAAGTTTCTCAGCTGTTTTTCCCTGTGGCTTCTTCTTTGGTTAGTAGTTACTTTTGGCTCTTCATTCAACAAACCTTCAACCCTTTGCTCAGCACAGATAGAAAATTGTAAATAAAGACATTCATGTCTGCCTGTGGTGTCCCAGTATTTCAGCCTGCAAGGGAGAATTCAATTAGCTTATTAAGCATTTGACAAGTATGCCCATATATATACAGGCTGACAGCCTCCTGCCCTTCTTGCATTCACTATGAGTGATCTTTCAGGCTTTAATAAAACCCACTCCTCAAAGGGTTAAATTAGGTATTTCAATTAGAATTTAATCAACAGAGAATATCCCTTTCTTTGCTGGAAAAATTCTGGTCACTATATCATCTAGTGTCATCAACACGGCAATCGCCACTATATTGCTAGTGCAATCATTTTCTCCATACTATGGCAACAGAACTTTATTCCAATCATGACCTAAGACACTTTGGCTTTACATGTGACAAATATGAATCAGCCGTCATTCCACACGCATGCACATGGATGGAGCAACTGCTTTTTCTCTTACGTCCATGGATAGCAACTTCCGAGCGGGGATCCTTCATATTCGCCATTCATGTTGCTTCCCTATGCAGGTCTTATTGCCTCACACTGGCCTGGTGCAAGGCATGTTGATTTGACACATGAACCTCATTCCGATTAGCCTAAGGAGCGAATGCAATGAGGTGGGGTGGTCCCACTTTCAGAACAGTAACAACACAAGTGTCCCAGTACATTGTGAGTTTGGCAGCCTCTAAGCCCCCAAGGGGAGGTCTGCAGAAAGTCGTGAAGTGTCATTGGCAACTTTGGGCAACTATAATAATATACATGGCGACTACCATGTAGTTTATGTTGAGGTATCAAGGAGATGTGATGAACCTCATGTCAAGTCTGTGAGGCCCTGAAATGAGCAAACTAAGGGAAGGAAGGGAAGACTACGAACTTTGTCAGCGTCCAGGTTCTCAGTTTTCTTGTATTGATGACTTCTTTGCCCCCAAATAGAGTTCATGACACAGTCATAAGGTGAAAAATACATGCATGCACAGTTGATTGTGGATAATGGAATACTCACAGGACTATCAAAATTTATTTATAACCCAGAGTATTCCAATAACCAAAACTATCTACAGTGTCATACCATAAATTGGAACTGTGCAATGGTATTCCATTATGCAGAGGCAACTGTACATCAAGGGGAGAAGAGGTGGGACATGAAAGGTGTGATTGAAAGGGGGACAAGAAAAGAAGTAAATGCACTGTCATTCCATTGTCTGTGCTTACCTTTAAAGGAGGATAAGAAATGATATTCAACATGGTGCTTTGTGCATTGCCTGAGTGGACTGTGTGCATATCATACCATACCTGGGTTACTGGTTCCTGACCTATAGCATAAGCTTAGAGACCAATAATGAATTCATCAATGGAATTCAATGTCTGTGATTCTGTGTGATCCTAATATTTGCTTCTGTTTGTTAGTTACATGCAGGTGAAAGTCATTTTTGAAGGAGGAACAAGCAAATGAGAGAAAAAACTGAGGAAAGTCCCAAGAAAGAAAAGAAGAGAAAGCAAACTAATATGTCTGCATTTGCAGTGTATCAGCAGAGACAAAATAAAAGTGCATCTGATGAAGCACTTAGTGTGCAGCCAACTGGTGATAATGCCTCTTTTAGTGGCATCAAAAGCAAACGAATTCATGAGAAACGACAAGGAAATGTAAGTAAGCCGAGGCTGAAGAAGGCAATATGCTAGTTTATAACTTCAGTGAAAGATGTTAGTCCCTAACATCTTTCTTATTTTTCTTTCTTATCATCCTAACATCTTGAGAATTATGCAAATTAATGTCAAACTAACTTAATAAATCAACTAATACAGTATAAAACTACAGAAAAACTGATATTAACCTAATGTAAGAGTAATTTGAAAGAATTGACTCAAAGGATGAGCTATCATTTTGAGTAAGTCATATATATCCATCATACAACATGATTGTGATCTTTATTGCCAATATGTTTTACACTAACTTATTCTTAGCTTATTCCTCATGATTAACTCTCTTTTTTATTTCTGCATGCTGCAGAATGCTATTGGACTCTTCGAAGAGCCAGATTACAAGCTGGGCAAATTGAGTGCAAAAGCAATGGTGAGAAAACGAAAGAAGGCTAAAAGGAAGGAGCTCAATATCATCATTTCACAACAACCCAAGACCTTCAAGGATGGAATTGATGAAATTAGAAAAAGTTTAGCAGAAGCAGATGGTAAGCTGTACATTTCCCTCACATAATTCATTTATAAAAATAATAGATTTTGTTTATTTTATGCAGATATCAGTTTCCAGAATTCGCTATCCCTGTCTATATTGCTCTGTCTGGAATGTCTCTTCCTTTTAGTGATTCCATTCAAACTCAGTCAGGAGCAGTCCAAGAAAAAATCAGTGATTGGTTCCGCTCAGAGAAAGAAAGTCATGAAGAAGGACAGCTTTTCGCAAAAAATAAAAAGGAACAAGATTTCAATATCTGAACAGGGTATGTCTGGGGAAAAGTGCTTTGAGTGGCTTATTCACCCCTTTGACAAGGAAAAGTTCATGAGGTGAGTTATGCTCATAAAATAGAATGGAGAAAATTAAGAGGATGCATACTTAAGAAAGTGTACTGTTTTGAACATAAAGATATGTTTTTCTCTTCTGTGAAGGGAAATGTGGGAGAAGAAGCCTCTTCTGATCCGAAGAAATAATCCTGAGTACTATTCTGGAGTATTTTCTGCAGCTGAACTTGACAGCATCTTGAGAAAGGTATGACATCTTTTGAGTTTGCTCCTTTAAATAAATGAAAAAGTTTGGGTGAGCAATTTCCAGTTCTAATTTCCTGTGACAGGAGAATGTGCAGTTCACCAAGAACCTTGATGTTACCACCTATACACCAGAAGGTGGAAGGGATACACTGAACCCTGTTGGCCGAGCTCATGGTGCTGTGGTTTGGGATTTCTTTCTCAATGGATGTAGCATTCGGCTTCTCAATCCCCAAACATTCAGTCATGGGGTCTGGAAACTCCTCACAACCCTCCAGGAATACTTTCATTCATGTGTTGGAGCAAATGTGTAAGTAGCATGGAGTGGGAATCAATTCAATCAATTAAAGTTTATTGGTCGACAAAGTAGTCTCTAGTCTTTAGCATACATGATTGCACCATTACCCTTATAAAAGACTTGGAAGGGGGGAGAAAGTTCCACTCATAACATTACCTATCGTCGTGTAAGGAGTCTCTTACTGAGGAATGGGAATCGTTTAGGAATGCCAGTAATACTTGAATTCCCCTATGAACTTTATTTATGACAGGTTAAGTGTTTTGTATCAGAGTTTTTGTGAATCTCAACTTCATTGAGATTCATAGATTGATACCCTTTTTGTGAATCTCAAATTCTATGGGACCATTTAGTCACATGCTAATAAAAGAGTTTGTAAGAGTTGTATACTGAGTGGTGCCAAAAAAACTGCATTGTTAGATGCATTCTACAGATTCTACAGATTCTACAGATTTGGTAGTTTCATCTTTTTCTATTTCACAGAGAAGATATCAAATTTCGTTAATGAAAGTTTGAAGTCTTTAAGTTGTTTGAATAGAAAACATTTATTTAAATTTAAGCTAGGAGTTCAGTTTTTCCTTGTAATTACAGCAGAGGTTTTAGGTCTATACAGTTGTGTCTCATTTTGTGCGAAGAGCCTTATTGCATCCATGATGTAGTGTTTTGACTGTATGGTGTCATACTTTAGCTTGGAAAGGAAGGTCTTGCCATTATAAATGCTTGCTCTGTAGAACCCAATAGTTAAAAGCAAGGGTTTTGGTGTCAAATGAGGCTGATGATGAGGAGAGCACTGCTGAAACCCTTTTGGTATAATATGTGGCAAGGCTGAATTTTTGCTGAAGTTGGTTTTTATCCAAATGGCTTTAAACTTCCAGTTAATAAATTTAATTTCATTTTTTTGCATCACTTGATGCCTGTCATCAAATGTACTATTATGCAACTGAAGAATTGAGCTTTCCTCTCTGGTACAGGTTGCAAGTTTCAAGAAAAAACACTGAACAGACTAAATTGTTTGCATACTGTTGCATTTGGCAGGTATTTGACTCCAGGAGGATTTCAAGGTTTTGCACCTCATTGGGATGACATTGAGGCATTTGTCTTGCAGCTTGAAGGTCAAAAGTCCTGGAAAGTGTATGCTCCAAGGTATTGTAATCTGTCTGTGTTAAGGTTCATTTTTACCAAATTCACTATGTTCATGCAAAACAAGTGATTTGTGTTGTTGATGTTCAAAGGAATGAAAACGAAAAGCTTCCTCTACATTCAAGTAAGAACTTCAAGCAGGATGAGATAGGGGAACCCATCTTGGAGGCAGTGCTTCAACCAGGAGATTTATTGTATTTCCCAAGAGGTTTCATCCATCAGGCTTCAACTCCAGAAAAGGCTAAGCATTCCCTCCACATCACAGTGTCCTGTGCACAGCGAAACACTTGGGGTGACCTGCTGAAGAAGGTCTTTCATATCAACAGATCCCTATCACCCCCCTTAGGTACACACACAGGCTTTTCTTTTAAGGCATAAAGTTCTCCCACAGATGCTAGAAGGTGCTGTTGAGATGGCAATGGAGGAAGATGCTTCATTGCGAGAATCTTTGCCTGTGAATTACTTCACCAGTGCAGGCATTGTCTGGAGCGAGACTGATACCCCTTCTCGAAAGGCATTCTTGGATCGTGTGGCATCAGCAATGCGTACTGTCATGCAACATGCACCTGTTGATTCTGCTGTGGACCAGGTTGCCAAGGGGTTTGTCCATGACTCTTTGCCACCTGTCCTCTCAGAAGGTCTGTTTTTATTCTTCCTTTTACTGGTGGATGAGTTGTTGCTTGTATGATATTAAGGGTGGTTTGTTGTTTGTTTTGCAATAGATGACCTTGCTTGCAGTGTTTATGGAACTGGAGAGAAGTGGTCTGCTGCTAAACAGAAAGTTGTTAGGCGAGTAGAATTGGATCCAGATACAAATATACGTCTTCTTCGTGTATCTGCCATCCGGTATGCATATTTTTATGATGGTTCTTCTAGTAAGGTTTTTGTATCTGTGGATCAACTTGTATAGGGTCACATGGGGTAAAATGAGTAGGATTTCATCCATTTTTGACTTTGCAATTCTTTGTAGCCTAAGTAACTGTGAGGTTCCTGGTGGTGTTCGATTTTCTTTGACAGTTGATAAAATCAACATGTAACATCATGTAAAACTGGAATGGCAGTCTCTATTCACCAGAGGGGGCCCCCTTTTTCTTATTCCTATCTGTTGGGTCAGTTTTTACTTATGCATTCTGTACCCAAATTTCTCAATGACCGAGGGAGCTATGCTAACTTAAAGACTTCATCCTGGGACTTGTTCTTTCCATGATAAACTTACCTTGAAGCAGCTAAGAATTGATATTGCATAACTCAGTCTTCATCTTGAACCCTTTCATGGGTGAATTTTTTTAATGCCTTCTCAGAGCATGGGAAGGGTAAATTGTTTTCTGGGAAATATATAGGTTTTCTAAGTCAAATGTGGAAATGAGGAAGTCAGATGCAACAAGGAAAGTCCAATGCATTGCTGTTCTGAATGGGAGGATCAAAAGTAACATAAGGAAAGTTAAATGTGACTTGAGTTTCTCAGTCATGCCAGGTAATATTTGCCCTTTCATTGCATTTCTGTTATGTTAGGTTTCATATGCAAATTCACAAATTCATTTGCATGTCACATCACTTTTGCAGTTATTGTACTGACAATATTTGGTTTAATATCATGCAGAACAAAATACCTCCTTTGCAACTACAGGTATCTAGGTACAAGGTGCATGCAAAAGAGTCAAATTTGACATGAAATTAAAATGTGATTCTGTCATGGACGGAAGTCAAAGGACTCGTAATCGCCGGCATCGTGTCATCAGGAAAATCCAATGAGACATACTTGGATATCAGACACACTCTTTCCTGTTATTACTGAAACAATTTGATGACCATGTTGCATTCAAATTTCCCTCCCATGTTTCTGTTTCATTCCATATTTGAATCAGGAAACTGTTCAGAATGCAGGTTTTTTATATGTCAGGATAGAACTATATTTCCTGAGTATAGTTATTGCAAGAGTGGATCTACTCTCAATATTTGTTCAAGTGCTGTTGTGTTGATATTGTAGTATTGTATATAAGTGTAGCATTCTTAATTGCAGTAGTACAAGAGTATAGGATATGTAGTATGGATATCATAATACCCATGTTGCCCTACTTCATGAATAAATTTCCAAAGTATATTAAATGCAATTGTTTAAATTCTAATAAGTATTAATAACCTGTTGTGTGGCAAACCTTCCCATTGTAATTGGAAACTAGGTTGTGTAGTTATTAACCTCACTAGTAGATTAAAGGTTTTCGGGCCTATCTGCATGCAGCATTACGCAATTCTAACTTTTAATGACATTTTATTTTTTGTGTAGTATTCATATATTGTTTATAATATTGGCATCCTATTTCATTGTATTCATCCTGGATTTCTAATTTTCCAAATTCCTATTATTATTGTTTGTAATTTTTTTTTACCTACCCATATTACCACATGTGACCTTATGCAACATGCCAGGTTGGTGATGGAGGAAGGAGCAGTGCGGCTGTATCACAGTGTGGATAATCCTCGTATCTACCATGGAGATGACATTCAGTTTTTCGAGATGTCTCCTGAAGAAGCTCCAGCCTTAGAATCCCTCATCCATTCATTCCCTGAGTTTGTCAAGGTTGAAGACCTCCCCCTGCCAACCATTTCTGAGAAGGTCGGTTTTGGTGACTTCTCACAGGATTTTGAATGAATGGAATTGCATCAACATTGGCGATTCTAGTTATTCTCTCTTTTTGCTTGTTGCAGATGCAGTTCGCATGTGCACTGTGGGAGAAGGGACTGATACGCAGTGATCAACCTCCCTCAAGATTACAGTGATTTGACCAAATCAATAAAATGGCTCCGTTTGTTTTCCTCTAGACGAGCGTATTTGCATAACAGCACAAATTCGACACGTTCACATACACATTCAAAATACATTCACTTTCATGCAAATGCACTTCCATAAAAATCCAGTGGTTTAACCAGATATAATGAAATGTCTCGTTTCTTAACGCTGCTGGATGTCATTTATGGTTGTGTGAAACTGCACTGATTTGGAGCAAATACAGCCAATCACGGTGAAGGCGGCCTCCCGTGACTCAAGGCTTCCGTGCAACAGTCGTTGTATCGATGGCAGCAAGTGTTGAGGTATTTGGTGGGGATGTTCGAAAGATCGCTTCCGTCTGCGCAGTGTTTGCAAACCCCCGGGAAGAGTTTTTGACCCTGAATACCTGAGGTGGCCAGGCACACGAGGACCAAGAGGAAGACCACACTTCTCATCTGCATCTGCCAAGAGCATGCATAAGAGCCGATGGGACCAGAAACAAAAAAAAAAGAGTACCTGGAGTATATGCTGTGACTTACGATGTGTCACGTTGGTGTTCGGAGACAGAGAGGTGGAGCAGTCACTGGGACAGAGAGCATTGTGATCGGAATTAGAGGGTCAACCGCGATATTCAAGACGGTCAGCGTGATCTTGAGAAAGTGGTGAAAACCCGAGAAGACCATGCATAATTCATTGTGACCTTTCCGTTGAGGGATTCCCGGAACATGTGGCCCATCCACCTAATAAAATATGAATCTTGCATTTCATGAGATCTTCATGAAGATTTCCCGAAATCCTGCTGCATAAAATTCCCTTTGAGCACGTGGATGAGATTCAAAAGAACGTACATTCGAACGATTGTTCATAAATTTAAGCCAGGACTTCGCCAATGGGGTGCGGAACGTTCTTACTTCTCCTCGCCCAAGGGGGAGGGGGTGGTGGCGGATGCATTTAGACCGGAGTTGGGGGGGGGGGGGGGGGGGGGGGGGATGGCCAATGAAATAGATACTCAAGTTCTTCCCCCAGACAAAAAATGAAAAAGGCGAAAGGACAAGGAATGGTGGTAGGCAGGGGGGGGGGGGGAGGGAGAAATTTGGGGAATGCATCACATAGGGAAAACCAATGTTTCACAGATAAGGCCAACCAAACTTAGGGGGGCTGAAGAACCCCCCCGACTACGCCACTGAGCACAAACGTGTTTTTAAGTACAAAATGTAAAGAAATGTTCAAAAGCCTCCTGTCGGGCAAGAGTCTCCATCTGGAATAACTCGAAATTCAATTGTTGATTTTTGGGACCTTGAGGAAAAATCAGCTCTAGAATTCCCACCTCTGAGACAGGCAGAGACATCTAAGAGCCTAAAAAAGCTTAGACTGTGGCTTCAGCCTCGCCTCAATACCTATTATGAAATGTGCGTCCGTGGGTGCAGGAAAGTCGCCCCGTTTCCCTCCTATTTCTTTCTCGTGTTGGAATCCGCTTTGCATGGACATTTATCGAAGTGCATCGGTCTCGAACTCTAGTTCATCAAGCGTCTCCATATTCGAGATTCTTCACCGGTTCTGCCCCTGGACGATTCCTTTTTTCAAGGCTCCATCGTCCATGATACTGCCGTATGAATTCATTTCCTGCAGCGTGGAAGAGGGCCCATGCTTCCTCAGGATTGCCGATGGCCCTGGAATATCCTCAAGAAGGAATGATTTCGCAAGTTACCCCCCGGCCTTCCGTTTAGAAACAATCATCTCGTTGAAAGTTTCTTTGAAACCCTCATCTGCTCTAGATTTGCGAACTTGCGATGATGGTTGGATTCGTTGGTCGAACCATCATCACGAGCTCGCACCAAGTCTTAGCTTCTCATTTTTCCTTCATTTATCTGAGCTGAGCCTTGTAACTCCTTCAAGCACAGGGTTTCGAAGCAAATAATAGAATTCAGTGAGTCCAACTTATTTTTCCTTCGTTCCTGGGCACAACCTTGTACAACTGCAGTGGCAAGGCTAAATAAGGAGGAGGGGGGGGGGGGGAAAAAAAAAAAACCGTAAGCTTCATGAGGAAAAGAAAGTCGGAATGAAGAACCCTGCAAGGGAATGCGCGGAAGGAATAGGGGATTTGGGCAGGGATGGGACAAGAAAGAGGATAATGTAAAAAGCTGGGGAGTGAAAAAGAAAGCGAATGAAGCGAAAAGGAAAAAGTTGTGCTGGACAATGGAAAGATGGTCGATACGCGTATCCCAACTTGGAGATAGCTCTCAGAATTTTTCTTACCCTTCCCTCGGCAATTGCTTCGTGTGAGAGAAGCTTCAGCAAACTTAAGCTTATCAAGACATATACATCTGATGAACGATGGGCCAAAAACGTCCATTGAAAGTCGAGTGGCGAAAAGAAGTGGATTTTGACCATATCATTGACATCTTTGACTCGTATACGCAGATACTACTTCGTTGGAAGGGAGAACTGACTGACGCAATAACAGAAAAAGGTCAAAGGGGGGGGGAGGGAGTATGGCCCTGCCCCGTTAAATGGGGTAGGTGGCAGCACTAGTCGGAGGGGACATCCGTATCTATCAGTGGAATGTCACCTGATAATTAGAGTAGAGGCATGGATAGGTTTAGAAGGGACGAGGCTAATGACCCTGATCTGTACTCAGTACTCAAAGTTTTTGAGCCAACCGTATACGGGCCACATTGAAAAAAAAGGCTCATTGGCACCGATCCTGTCTCTGTACCAAAAATATATATATACAATATGTTTTCGCGGTTTGAGAACCACTGAGCCAGGTTGACTTTTTCGGACTTCCCCTACCTGCCATGCACGACTCAATTGTCAATCATTGGTGACTCTCGTAATGAATCATCACGAATCTTCAATTACCTCTTTGCTGTGTTGGTCAAGAAAAAAAGAACGGCGCAGAACCCTTTTCTAACGTTTTTATTGGAACTTTCCAATAATTGACAACATGAATATTATGCATATCCCAAATTTTTGCCTGTGCCTTGGCTGGATTTTTGCAGTGCATCGACAGAGACGAAATGGAAAGTGCATCAGACGAAATCTGCAACCAACCGACAATAATGCCTCGTCTCCTCGCATTCGAATCAAACGAATTCATGAGAAACAACAAGATCATGTAAGCCAAGGCAATTACCCAAATGACACAAAATATTCCAGCAACGTTTTGATAATCTTGAACGATGTTGCTTTAATCTGTAAACGTCCAAGACGTCAAATGTTGCCAAAGAACATTGCATTGACGTTGCAGATCGTTACGAATGTGTCGTAGGGTTTTGTGGAATTCAGGGGGATTTCGAATCTCCCTAGGGAGAGACAGGATTCCGCTAAACCCGCGGGTTTAGCGGAATCCTCTGGAAAACCTATGCCACCTCCCCCTAGGGGGATCCCAGATCACCCGGATTAGCTGACAATGCTTCCATCATTTTGTTTACCCCTAGGGAGAAAGAGAATTATCAAGACATCCGGGGGAAATGGAATTTCGTTTCAGTCCAGAAAGAAAAAAATAAACGTCCCTAAGATTCGAAGCGGAATCAATTAACAAATGAATATACTTGTCATATTTTGGGAGGTTGCACGGCTTTCCACGTGACACTTGGATGAGCCTAGTTTTTTTTAACACTGCACCTGTTGGTGCGACAAGACTTGCACTTGCAGATGGATCCTGCACCCCCACTGGCGTAGCTTGTTTCTGCCCTCAAAGCCTTCGCCTTCGTTGACGCAACCACTGCCTTCCAAGCTTTCTTCGTTAGTGGCAGGCAGAATCAGGCGCGGCATTCTCACTGATAGCTATAGTCTATTCCCGGCCAAAGTTTTCGGATACTTCTAAATAGAGACGGCTAATAAGCTTGACGGATGAGGTTTTGGGCAATTAAGTTCTAGGGTTTTGCTCTCGCCCATTTTGAGAAGGGTTCTAAAAAAAGATAGGGTTGTCAACGCGTGATATGGATTTTTATGCATTTTCATCGTGTGTGTCCTGCGGATGTCGTGGCGGCCATGGCAGGATTACAACAGAATCTGACAACCCTGCGCATTCTTTCCCAAAAGGGTGGCACTCACATGTCAATTCCAGTTAATGATTTTATGGCTACCCACAATAGAGTGTTAGGGGGATTCCATATTCGAGAATTTTGGTCGGGAACTGACTATTGCACGGTATTCTTCAGACTTAAATAATCCGTAAACGCAAACGAAAGAATTTCCCTCGGCGGGACAAGCCGTGGGAAGGGTAATTTTCAAGCCAGGGAGATATGGAATCTCCCTAGGGTGTAGTGACATCGACACGACTTTGAGAGGATTCCGCTAAACCCGAGGGTTTTGTGGAATCATGTCTCTCCCTAGGGAGATTCCAAATCCCCCTGAATTCCAAAACCCTACGATATACGTGTTACAGTAACGTAGCCTCACTGGCACCTAATCTGGACAATTGGCAATATTGCCCAGAAAAGTTTAGGCTTCATTGGCCTTAAGCCGGACCGAAAATTATGTCGATATTGAGTTATTTCATTAATCATTTCGTACCGCATACGCTAATTCCTTGCCCAGTCTCTTTATTTGTTGCAGATGCAGTTCACATGTGCACTGAGGGAGAAGGGACTGATACGCGGTGACCGACCACCCTCAACATTGCTATGATTTGACCAAATCTATAAAAGACCTGAGTTTGTTTTCTTCAAGAAGAGCATATTCACATCACGGCACCAAAATAACATATTTCCGTATACACACTCGCAGCACATGCACCTTCATACATTTGCACTTCTAAAAAAAAAAATACAGCCATTTTACTGTATATGATGAAGCGTTTCGTTCCTTAGCATTGCAGGATGGCCTTTGTGGTCGGATGAGATTTCAGCAATTTCGAGTCAATCATGAGCGAGTATGCCCGTGCTTTGAGGCTTCATCGCAGCATTTTTTCTCCACGGTGCAACATTTGTTGAGGTATGAAGTGGGGAAGTCCGAGAGATCCCTTCCGCCCTCGCAGCGACGGCATATTCCCGGGAAGTACTTTTGACCCTGGGTACCAGAAATGGTCAGGCACACGAGGACCAGGAGAAAGACCACGTTTCTCATCTGCATCTGCCAAGAGCATTCAAAAGATCAGATGCGATCAGAGAGATAGAAGAAAAAGAGTACTTGGAGCACATGTCACTCACGATGCGGATTGTATAACGGTGTGTTCGCAGGACAGAGAGATAGTGCTATCACATGGACAGAGAACAATGTGATGGGAACTGCGAATCGCCTCCGATATTTAAGACGAGCTGAGTGATCTTGAACGGAGAAATTCTGAGAAGACCATGCATAATTCATCTCGCCCTTCTCTTCTGCGTTTCAAAACATGCGGTCCATCTGCGCTGTTTAATATGAATTATGCCATTCGTGAGATCCCCGAAGAAGATCCCGAATGCCTGCTGCGTAAAATCGCCTCGAAACAAATGGTTGAGAGTCCTCAGAAGGACGCCCATGCCAGTAATGGTAGAATAATTCTGGGACATTCACGTCCAGAAAATTTAAAGAGCCTTCTGTACTGTAGAACAAAAGCCTTCCTCTAGAATCACTCGAAATTCAATTGTTGCTGACTTTTGGGACCGTGAAGAGAAGTCAGTCATAGAGTTTCCACCCCCCCCCCCCCCCCCCCCCCCCCCCCCCCCCCCCCC